>JACMIF010000659.1:0-30369 GCA_014805445.1 Diplogasteroides magnus | reverse complement strand
AATTTAGCCAAAAATATATACAGTTTGAACTTCCCGCGCTGGGCGACGTTTGTCCAAATGAGGAAAGAATCACACCACAAATCAGTTTGACCGTACCTAAGATCGTGATCATTTTTGTCGCGCAGTGTGATCACATTGTGGGTGTTCTCGTGCTTGTTGCTTTGAAAGTTTATTTCGCTGTGTTATTTCACTCTTTTCGTTCACGGTATGAAACTATGCTAGTACTTGTAAATACTGATGACACATTTTATAATCGCTGGTAAGCAACAGTCTAGACTTCAGACTTTTGACTTAAGACGTCTTCAATCGTCTGTTTATTGGTTTAATTTTTAAATGTCTCGCACGCACTTCATATAATATTGTTAATGGAGCGTTTTACTTGTAGGGATATGGTTGTTTTGACGGTAACAATTGTATGCTGTACCTAGGGACCCCAAACGCGTTATTTTTTGTTCTCCGCAAGAATGCCCTCTTTGAAGGTTTCTGTCGGCTAGCCGCATCTCAAACACAGAATAGTTTAGTCGGGTCAAGTGTGTTCTAGACTAATATAAGGGTGAGGAATCGATTGGGTATCTGACAGTCGCTACCATCCGGTTCTGCAAATAAGCATGTGCTGTTCTTATCTGTAGAATTTGTTCGGCCGTGAAAAAGTGCAAGCAGTTTCTGTAGTTTTCAAATTTTCCATTTTCAAACGCTTTTTTATTGTCTCTTTAAGATGCAGATTTGAAGTAGCGCTCGATTGGAATGTATTCACCATGAAATCATCAATTACTTACCTCTCAAATGTTGCGAGCAGTATTAGACGCGTGTATTCACATATTTTGTGGCCCTTTAAATGTTATTGGTGCTAACTTTTGAGATATGTCGCAAGGAGGAAAACGAGTTAGTACGACAACCCGTGCTGAATCAGGAGCAAAGAGACGGAAGGAGGATGAACCCGTTGAGAAGGTATTCATATTCACTGCTTTGTGTGAATTCATTCTTTTATCAGGGTACGTTCGAGTCACAATTGGAGAAACTTGCGGAGAAATCACCAAAGAAGCATAGTGGAGTGGTTGACGAGTCGACATGGGCAAGAGCACCTGCACCATCCTCATTAGGAAAGAGTCAAAGTGTACCATTCCAGGTATACAGTCATGTAATCATTTCCATTCAATGTTGTATAGGTTCTGGATGTGGAAAATGTAATGGAAAATGGAGGAAGTGGTGTACACTCTTCTTCTCCTTATGACAGAAATCTCGTCAAATTGTATGGAGTAACACGCGACGGTGTTTCTGTGTGTTGTGTCGTTACTGACTACTTCCCTTATTTCTACTTTGAGGTTTGTTTTTTAAACCTTCCTCTCATCTGTAAAATTTTAAAGGCACCAAAAAATTTTCTACCGGAGCATCTTGAAACTGCCCAACGAAATCTGAATAATGCATTGACAGGTTGACTTTTCGAGTTGTCAAAGTGCAATTACATTGTTTAGGAGCAATTCGACGAGGCGGAACAGGAGGAAATATGTCTAGTGAAGTTGTGGATAACTTATTACACCTCAAGATTGTGCATGGACAGAATCTTTACTTTTACAGAGGTTGTCCTCTTGTCTCCTCTCTGCTTTATGTGTACACATTCAGGTACCGATCAGAAGTATCCCTTTATCAAAGTCTCCGGTACTGCACCAACTTTGAATAAAGCAAAACAAGAGTTGAAGAATGGAATCAATCTTGCTGGGAATGGATTTGTGCAGGTATTTTTCAGAACTTGTAGAAATGTAGTTAAGAGTTTCTAAGGTTTCAACACTGTACGAAGCGAATATTGATGCTGATGTTAAATTCATGTCTCATACGGGAGTGGTTGGATGTGGATGGGTAGAAGTTCCAATTGGAAAAGGAAAGATTATCAGTGAAAGAACTTCATCTAGTAGATGTCAGATTGAGTGTACTGTACACTATAAGGTAATCCCATTCTTTTTTTGGTATACTGTATTGAAAAGTGTAGGATCTGATTGTTCACTCAATGGATGGAGAATGGGCAGACATCGCTCCTCTTCGTACTCTTTCATTTGATATCGAATGTTTGGGAAGACGAGGAATCTTTCCTGATGCCAGTGAAGATTCGGTTATCCAAATTGCAAATATGGTCAAAATAGGTGAGTTTTAGATAATTGTCGATGCACTTAATTAAAATTACAGAAGGCCAATCTGAACCTTTCATTCGCAATTGTTTCGTATTGGGAACATGTGCTTCTGTTATAGGATCAACCATCATTGAATGCAAAACTGAACAGGAACTGCTTGAAAGGTCGTTTCTACTATTGTCTCTTATTATTTGATCTTTTTAGATGGGCTCAATTTGTTCGCACTGTTGATCCAGATATTCTCACAGGATACAATATTCTTAACTTTGATCTTCCCTACATTCTGGATAGAGCTAAGGTTTGCTTTTATATTTTTTAAACATAATATGGTATCGATGCCTTTATAAAAAGCATGTTTATTTTTCTATGTTTTGTTCATGACGATGTATATTGCTTTAAAAATTTGTTTGTGCATTACTATTGAAAGTGTACATGTACAGGTGCTCAAACTGACGAAAGTGGCTCAATTGGGAAGACAAAAGGATAAAGCAAGTGGAGTACGAGAAGCATCGATGTCGAGTAAACAAATGGGAAGTAGAGTTAATAAGAGTATTGATATCCATGGAAGAATCATCTTTGATGTACTGCAGGTTGGTCAATATCATAAAGTATGACTGCGACTTGAGTGATTTGAGGTTGTCCTTCGAGACTACAAACTTCGATCGTACACATTGAACAGTGTATCATATCATTTCTTGACTGAACAGAAAGAAGATGTTGAACACACAACAATTCCTGATCTACAGAATGGAGATGATCAAAGTAGAAGAAAGTAAGAGAAGGAATGAGGAATACTGTAGATACTATCACTCACAGATTGGCCATCTATTGTATGAAGGATGCTACTCTTCCCCTTCGTCTTCTGGATAAACTGATGTCTATCATCAATTACATTGAGATGGCAAGAGTGACTGGTGAGTGAATAGTCATTCATTAATCCATTCACAGTCATTTCTCTTAGGTGTTCCTCTCAACTTTCTCCTTACTCGTGGACAACAGATCAAGATTCTCTCTATGATGTTGAGAAGATGCAGAACAGAAGGATTCTTCCTTCCAGTCATTGATGTGACTGGAAACCAGGAACAGACGTATGGCAGGAAATGTAATCCAATCAATGGATGATTACAGTAGTTACGAGGGTGCGACTGTGATTGAACCCCTTCGTGGATTCTACAATGAACCAATTGCAACTCTCGACTTTGCCTCTCTATATCCATCTATTATGATTGCACACAATATATGTTACACAACACTCATGAAGGCTGTAAGTATTTATTCCTTGTCGAATGAACATTATTGTTGTGTTAAGGCTGAGGGGGAGGAAGGAGTAGACTATATCAAGACTCCTTCTGGTAACTTCTTCTGTACGAAAGAGAAGAGAAGGGGACTCCTGCCCAACATTCTCGAGGTTAAATTATATCAATCAACTTACATTCATTCTCAATTTCATGCAAGCAATGTAACAAATGCATAATTGTAGGACATTCTGGCTGCAAGGAAGAAAGCAAAGAAAGACATGCAGAATGAGAAGGATGAGTTCAAGAAGATGGTTTACAATGGAAGACAACTTGCATTGAAGGTTAGAGGGAGAGATATGAGAGAGGGTATGAGTATTGTCTTTCAGATCTCAGCCAATTCTGTCTATGGATTCACGGGTGCTCTGGTGGGAAAACTTCCTTGTCTGGAGATCTCTTCATCTGGTATTGTACATGGAATTGTCTCATTAGTGTATTGTGTTGAGTGACTGCATTTGGTCGTCAAATGATTGATTTGACAAAAAAGACAGTGGAAGACTATTATAAGAAGGGAGCAGTGGATGGAAAGTGTCCACAGGATGCAGTGGTCAGTACAATCAATGTAGAAGAGAAGAGTTACTGTATCTGCAGGTGGTGTATGGTGACACTGATTCAGTGATGGTCAAGTTTGGAGTGAAGACTGTCGCACAGGTGATAACTCTCATTCTCTATCCATACCCTCAATACTTTCCCTTTAGGCAATGGAGATTGGATTGCACGCAGCTCAGGAAGTGAGCAAACAGTTCATTTCCCCCATCAAACTCGAATTCGAGAAGGTCAGTATTGATTGAAATATGAAATGATTGTTAATCTATCCAGGTCTACTTCCCGTATCTCTTAATCAACAAGAAACGATATGCCGGTCTCTACTTCACTAAACCTGACAAACACGACAAGATGGACTGCAAGGTGAGTAGTCATTATCTGTTCTCTTCTCATTCTTGTTCAGGGTCTGGAGACTGTCCGTCGTGACAATTGTCCACTTGTTGCTAAAGTTTTGGGTACATGTCTGGAGAAGTTATTGATGGACAGAAATGCAGATGGAGCACTCATTTACGCGAAGAAAGTATGTTTTCACACATTTGTTCTTTGGTTAGTCTATGATTTGTAGGTCATTGCTGATCTTCTGTGCAACAAGATCGACATTTCCCTTCTAATCATCTCGAAGGAACTCTCGAAAGCAACTGAAGTATGCTGACTCCATTCCATCCCAACAATCGTGATCCCTTTACAGAAGTATACGGCCAAACTAGCCCATGTTGAACTGGCAGCTAGAATGCGAAAGAGAGATGCGGGTAGTGCACCTCGATTGGGAGACAGAGTACCATATGTTATTGTGGCTGCAGCCAAGAATGTACCACAACACGAAAGGGCCGAGGATCCCACATTCGTCCTGCAGGTACTGTAATCTCATGGCATATGAGAGGATAGTTGCATTTCAGAACAACATTCCCATTGACACTCATCATTATCTAACGAATCAATTGGCCAAACCTCTTGGAAGGATCTTCGAACCTATTCTAGGAGATAGAGCAGAAAAGGTTTGTAAATGAGAAGGCTGTGAATGATTGCATTTGCTATAGATTCTGACAGAGGGAGAGCACACTCGAGTGAGGACTGTAGTGACTAGCAAGGTGAGGGGATACTGTAACTACTCTGTACTCATCTAATTCAGGTGGGAGGATTGGCTGCATTCACAAAGAAGAGTAATACATGTCTAGGATGTAAGAGTGTATTGAGGAATGATGACAAGGTGAGAGAGAAGAGAACGAATGAATGAGAGAGGGGGATTGTTATACAGGATGCGGCAATCTGTTCCCATTGTGCCCCCAAAGAGGCTGAAGTGTATGCAGCAAGAGTGACTACACTCAATTCAACAAGTAGAAGATTCTCCCGATTGTGGACTGAATGTCAGAATTGTGCGAAGTCAATGCATGAAAAGGTAAGTGAAGTGAGAATAGAGTGGAAAATGATGGAAGACTTGCAGGTCATATGTTCTGCTCGTGATTGTCCCATCTACTACAGAAGAGAAAAGGTTCGATCTGAGATGAGAGAGGCATTCGACTCAATCCTACGATTCGGAATGCCTGAACTTGAGGATTAAGCCCCTTTTACTGTCATTTGTTAAGTTATCATTTTTCTGCTAAATGCGTTTTTACGAGAAGTGATTGTATACATTCTTTTCTCTGATTGTACGATCTCCTGTTTCCCATCTCAACTCACTGCGTTCCATTTCATTTTTCATATTTACGGTTACCTTGTTTCCTAATATCATGTAAATGCGAATAAATTTTCTCTTTATTTTTGTTTAATGCGAGGAGGCTGTCGTATCTCAGTGATAAATATATCTCTTACAAAATCACTTCTACAGTAACCTTGAATTGTAGATGCCACCTCGGTTAGGATTTATATTTTTTCTTTTCTTCTTTACTTTAACTAACGGCCAAAGAGTAACAGAAGACTTTTCTGATGATGAAATGAGCAGATACAGACTAAAGGTTGTGATTTTTGGTTGAGTGATAGTGAATGCATGGGTTGAGGTTCGTCGTATGTTCTATCATGCATACAATGGATACTTGCAATATGCATATCCAATGGATGAACTGAAACCTCTTTCATGTCAGGGACAGGTACTCATTCATTCTCTTTCACTCTAATCATTCCACTCAGGACACTTGGGGATCATTCTCCCTCACTCTCGTTGATGCTCTCGACACTCTTCTCATCATGGGTAATGTTTCTGAATTCAAGAGGTACCGTATTCTTCCTCCTTGATACCGTAATCTCTTTGCTTTAAGGGCCTCAGCTCTTGTATTAGAATCCGTTCGATGGGACGCAGATGTGAATGTATCAGTGTTTGAGACTAACATTCGAGTTGTGGGAGGTCTACTAACTGCTCATATGTTACAAGGAGCAGTGAATGGTTAGAGACTACAGTACTCTCTTAGTGAATGTTCCATTCGTAGATTCTACGTTGGAAGGAATGAACTGGCCATGTGATGGTCCTCTATTGAGATTGGCCCATAAGATGGCAGAGAGACTTCTTCCTGCATTTGACACCAACACAGGAATGCCTTATGGAACAGTCAATCTCAAATACGGTATCTCATATACTGTAGCATCCTACTGTAATTGTTTAAGGAGTGCATAAGGATGAGACTCCAGTGACTTGCACTGCAGGAGTGGGCACTTTCATTGTTGAATTCGGAACACTATCCAGACTGACAGGAGATGAGAGGTGGGAGAGAGTGGAGAGAGTGGAGAGAGTTGAGAGAGGGAAGAGGGGAAGGGTGCACTCAGATTCGAGAAAGTGGCCATTCGTGCATTGGAAAGTCTATGGAAGAGTAGAAGTCCAATTGGATTGGTGGGAAATCATGTCAATATACAAACAGGTGAGAGAATGAATGAATCATTTACATGGATAGACATTCAGCTCAATGGACTGCAACTGATGCAGGTATTGGGGCTGGAGTTGACTCTTACTTTGAGTATCTTGTCAAGGGAGCACAGTTATTCAGACGGCCAAGACTCATGAAACAATTTAATGGTATGTTATCAATGAAATCGAGTCAACCTCTTTGTTGTAGAATATGAAGAAGTAATCAATAAGCACATTCGAAAGGGTGATTGGTTTGCATGGGTTTCCATGACGAAAGCCACCGTATCTCTTCCTATTTTCCAATCCTTGGAAGCATTCTGGCCTGGAATACTAGTGAGAGAGTACTAAGAAGGACGTTTTAATGTATGATTCAGGCAATGGTTGGCAAAGTGAGTGATGGATATCGAATCATGATGAATTATGCTGAAGTCATAAGAAAATATGGATTCCCTCCAGAGTTTTATCGAATCCAAGATGGAGATCCAGTTAGTGATTATGGTATTACAAACGAGTAGTGTATATATGTGTAGCAAGAAGGAAGAGCGGCCTTTCCCCTTCGACCAGAAATGGCAGAGTCCCTTATGTATCTGTATAGAGCGACTGGAGATCCATCTCTTCTAAGATTGGGAGCAATGATGGTTGATGTATGGGTTACTGTATCTACAGTATGAATTATTTGTCTTCAGGCCATTGAATCTTCAGCCAGAACAAGATGTGGATATGCAACAGTGCACAAAGTACATGAACATACCAAGGAAGACAGGTGAGTGAAGGAGAAAAAGAGAAGAGAAAGGGAGAATAACAGGATGGAATCATTCTTTCTGGCTGAGACAACCAAGTATTTGTATCTTCTATTCGATACAGACAATTTTATTCACAATGATGGAAGGGGAGGAGGAAGAGTTGTAAAGACAAAAGAGGGATCATGTGTCATTGAAGGTACAAACGAGATAAGAGACTCAATGATGTTGTTATTCAGCAGGAGGATATATATTCAATACAGAAGCCCATCCACTCGATCCTTCAATCATTCATTGTTGTTCAATTCACAAGGTTACAATCATGCACTCTTTCCTATTGAAGATGTTCCTCTTTCAGAAGAATGAACGTGCCAGCATTAAAAAGTTTGTCGATGAATTGGACTTTGGAAAAGTTTTCGAAGGAATGCAAAGGAAAAGAAACGTCGATAAGAAGATCAAAATTGTCAGTGACTGCAGTTTCTAAAAACTGTCGTTACTTCAGCTGGATTTGCCCTCTGAGACACTCGATCTGGCTGAAGACTTCTCTTCTGATTACATTAAACAACATTATGGAAGTGAAGACTTGGAATATAAAGTGAGGAGAAGACAAATGGATAGAGGGATGGGGTGATTGAGGTTGATGAGACAATGAAGAATGAAGAAGAGAGGAAAGAAGAAGAGGAAGAGGAAGAAGATGGGGAAGTGGAAGAAGTGAAGGAGGAGGAAGAAGATGTAGAAGAACAGAAAGAAATAGTGGTCACTAAGGTTTATATTTTAGATTTACATCTGAAAAGAATACTCTGATATTGAATTGTCTTGTTAAGGTTGAAGAGAAAGAAGAAAAGGAGAAGAAAACTCTTCCTTCAAGGAAAAGGGAAGGAAGGGCAGAAATGTCACTTGAATTGGGTCATTTCGAATGGGAAGAAGAGGAAAAGTCATTGATGGAACAGAAACAAATCATTAGAGAGGTATGTATAATTATGGTAATTCAAACGAAATAGGTATATATGACAGGTGAAAGAAATGTTGAGAAAGGCTCGATTTGGGAGCGAGGATCGGAATTTGGCCGGAATAAAGGGTGAGACTTTAGCATGAAAGAGAAAGAATACACTATTATTGAGTTGAAGGAACTCGAATTGCACCTGAATTGATCGATTCCATCGAAGAAGTCTCGAATGAAATGCTTGAGGTTGCGACAATGATTGTCATTCGCATATATTGTATCATTCAGAATCTTCCTCTCCGTCCTTTGATGAAGACTGAATTGAAGGTATTCCTTGTCCCTTCGCATCCTCTTATCTTCTTCTTATTATTCAGCGTTCCCTTGCAATGAGAGCGATGGTTGTTAAGTTTTCCATTCCAATGGCTGAATGTCATGTGAGTCCATTCCCTATCCATTCTCATCCTTCCATTCTTCAGTTATGTTGTCGTCTTCTTGATCGACATGGTGATTCTCTTGCCCTTCAGTCTCTACTAGCTACAGTATTCGAGAGAGTACTGTATCCACGATTGAAAGTTCCGTTCCTAGTCTGTATTCATATTCTTCTATCCTCTCATTCTCATTTAGAAGGGTCCAATCTGTTGGAAGTCAGCTATTCCAAGGAATCAAGATGAGTACTCTTCTTCCATTCCAGGTATCTACTTTATCTTATGTCATTCATTCATTTTCTTCTTGTAGATATGACTCGTTACCGTATCCGAGACAATTTGCCTGCGGGTAGAGTGAGTTGGGAATATGCAAATGCAGGTTTGAATGAAGATGAATGAGAGACGATTGAGCGAGAGTTGTAGAATGGCGTACATTGGCAGTTGAAGAATGGGAATTGTTGTCTGGTAGAGGACATTCATTCGAAGAGAGAATAGTCAATGGATTAGGACAGGTGGGAGGATAGTCACAATCTCTCATTCACTCATTTATAGATACTACTCAATGAAGAAGAGACAAAGAAAGTATTGGAAGAGAAGGAAGATGAGGAGACAATTCTACTTCAGACTACAAAGGGAAAGAGTATTGAGGAATTGAAAAAGGAAGATTCATACGATGCAAGGCTCACATTTGAGCAGATTTTCCCATGATATTTGTTATGTCAAACACTTAGTGAATTGTGCAATTTGTATTACTTAGTAAGTTTGCTATGTACATAGTTCTTGGTAGTTTTTATATGGGGTTTGATTGTTTAATCCAAAGTATTTTCCCGGGTTTTCTCCGTTTCCGTTGTGATTACTGTATTAAAACTGGCAACGAGCACTTTCTATACGGACGTTGTTGGTAATGTAATAAAAAGTATTGCTAAATAAATTAAGTAAGTATTAAAGTAATAAAAAGTATATATTGCTCGATTGTTGATGGAAAGTCGTACAATGACGATTGTCTATATCTTATTGTTATAATAATAAGTAGAATTGTTGATGGCACTTGATCTATTCCTTGACTCTCTTTGTCCTATTCGAGATCTCATCATGCGTCTTTCTCACTTCCTCCGTCGTATTTCTTCTCGTTCCACTTTACCAGTCAACACTCATGTTCAAAGGTCTCACACTTGTGGAGAACTTCGACTTAGACATGAAGGTTTGTATTTCTGATTACTTCTGTCAATCAAGAGTAGAGCAATTGAGATTCTACCGTATGCCTTTTTGGATGGGTCACATTCAATAGATTAAATCGATTCCTTGTACTCAGAGATGCTTATGGAAGTGTACAGGCAATAGTAAAGGAGGAAGATGAGAAGACCCAAGTGAGGAGGGTGTAAATGGTTGATTTGATTGTACTTCGTTCAGGAACTCCTATCACAGATACCGTATGAATCTGTAGTGAGAGTGGAGGGAAAAGTGAAGGGCAGAGGAGAGAATAGGAATCCAAAAATGGAAACGGGAGACATTGAGGTGAGAAGTTGTGCATATTGTAGTGCACACTGTAATGGTTATGTATAGGTGGAAGTGTCTTCATTACAAATGATCAACAAGGCAAGAAACACGGTCCCTCTACTTAATAGAAATGAATCTAATGAGAAAACGAGACTAAAGTGAGGATAAGAGAAGAAGGGATTGAGATGATGTTGTTTAGATATCGATACTTGGATCTTCGTACTTCCCAAATGCAATCAAACATGAGAATGAGGAGTGATGTTGTTCACTCAGCACGAAGATTCCTTGTAGAGAAGAAAGGATTCGTTGATGTGAGTCCTGATTGTCCTCATTGTCCTGACTCCTCCTCATTCTTCTCTTCAGGTCGAAACTCCCACTCTCTTTCGTCGAACTCCAGGAGGAGCTGCTGAATTCATTGTACCCACGAGGACACCTCACAAGGTGGCTATTACAGTAATGAGAAGGGAAGAAGAAGATGATTCAGGGCCTCGCATATTCTCTTCCTCAGTCTCCTCAACAATTCAAACAACTTCTTATGGTCGGAGGAATTGACAGATACTTTCAGGTGTTAACTGTTAATGAAGTCTTCTATTGACTCTTGAATAGATCGCTCGATGCTACAGAGATGAAGGAGCCAAATTGGATAGACAACCAGAGTTCACTCAATTGGATATTGAAGTGAGAGCATACAATAATTAGATGGTCCACATGGACATGTAGACACCCTTAAAAAGTACGAATTCGGACGGGGCTGGAACAAATGACCAACAGGCACCCTTAAAATATGATTTTCCGGGTTGAAAAAAACCTGTTGGCACCCTTAAAAATTTAATTTTACCTTCTACAGTCACCCTTAAAAGGGGGTCGTTTACAATGGTAGTTATTGTAGGAGTGAGTGTAATGATGAATGATTGAGTGAGTATCCCTCTAAGGTTTCATTCCCTACTCAACAATCATTGATGTCTCTTCTAGAAGAAGTTCTCATTTCTGCGTGGCCTTCCCAACTTGTGAGTCATTCACTCTAAATGTATTGTGATTGTCGTATGTTCAGAATGAGCATCGACCTTCTCTTCCCTTTCCTCAAATGTCCTTCAGAGATGCAATGAGAGACTATGGAGTAGATAAGCCAGATCTCAGGTCACAAAACACTATCTACTTGACAATGTCTCCATTACAGAATACCCTGGAAGATAGAAAAAGTGTCCTCTACACTGTTTGATCCTTTAAGAGGAGAACGAGAAGAGAAAGGTATTCCTTCGCCTTCATATATTCTCTCTTTCTCTTCCTCTCCAGATTGGTCTGTTTCTGTAATTCGTGCTCCCAAGACTGGAGAATCGGCCACGAAGGCACAGGCAAAAGAATGGAAGGGAATGATAGAGAGGAGCCCATTTTATACTGTAAGTCTTTCCCTCAATGCCCCCTTCTGTTACCTTCCTCCCAATATCTTTCTGACGGTTTGCCAAGTTATGTGGTTCTAAACTCATTTGATTCTTTTCCCTTGAGTGCCCTTGTCATTCTACCCGAGTGGTTTCCAACTCTAATCTCTTCATTTTCTAAACTCTCCACACCTACCACATTCAATTGTGGTCAAGTTTCTCTCATCCTCTTCTCTCTTCATCTTCTCCTCTCTTTTCCCTTGTCACCAAATTGTAAAGATGACTTAACTCGTGTTTTTGGTCGCCTTTACCCAGTGGATTTTACGACGAGAAAAGGTCGAATGAAGTGAAAGAAGTGGGTTTAGAGGAACAAATCGGGTGAAGAATGACAATTATGTTGAGAAGAGTCATTTCAGTCATTCGTTGTACTTTCAAGAGAAACAAGAAAGAAAGGAGGAGGAAGAACATTCAAATTCATTCAAGATGAACAAATATGGAATGAATTTGGATTGAATACAGAAGAGGACACATTGATTGTATCGTGAGTTGACTGTGTTCCCCCTTTTCATGCATTCAATCATCATCATAATCATCCCCTCACTCCGTTCCAATTTGAGTGAGAGAGGATAGAATTGGGGGATTCATCCAATGGGATCGACAGTACCGAAATGTACTGGAATGGGAAATAATTGATCCCTTGAGATGGGGAAAAGAAGACAAAGTACAATGGACAATGGGACAACTACGATCTTTGATGGGAGAAAGAGTTGGATTGAGGAAGAAGGAAGAATTCAAGTGAGGATAGTAGAAGGAGAGGAGGGGAGGGGACATTACAGACCCCTTTGGGTAGTTGACTTTCCTTTATTCGAGAGGGATGAAGAGGGAAGACTGGCATCATGTCATCATCCATTCACTGCACCAATTGATGATGAAATAGAGAAATTGAGAAAAGGAGAGGATCTGGAAGATATCACTGGTTGTTGTTGTTGTATTGTATTGTCCCTTCATTGTCTTATTCAGCTCAACACTTTGATCTTGTATTGAATGGAGTGGAATTAGGTGGAGGAAGCATAAGAATACATGAGAGTTCATTACAGAGGAAAGTACTACAGATAGTGGGAGCGGATGAGAGTCAAATGGTAAGGGGAGGGAGGAATGATGATAGATACATCAATGATGCACATGTCACAACAATACCAACCATTATCATTCTCATTCCTTGTCTATGGCCTTTGTGAACATAGAAACGATTGGGAATGAAAACCACAGACTACAGTAATCCCATGCTGATGTTTCCTTTTGAGACTCATCTACTGGAGGCATTAGAGTCTGGAGCCCCTCCACACGGAGGATTTGCATTCGGATTGGACAGACTGGTCGCACTCCTGGCTGGAAGAGGTGATACTTCTTACGGTAGACTACGGTAGATGATATTGATTGATGAGAGGGACTTAGGAATACGAAATGTGATTGCATTTCCGAAGAGTACAGAAGGAAGAGATATTATGACGGATACTCCTGTTGAACCTTCGAAAGAGGAATTGGAGAGGTATGGGTATGCATTGGTTAAAGAAGAGAATTGAATAGGAATAGTTATTGATAGTTGATGGGCACTCGACATTCAATTCATTGTTTTTCGCATGTTTGTCAGTTCTCTTTTGTTGTTGTTGTTCCCCTTTGATGAAGTATTTCCAACAGAACTTGATGTGTTGGGACAAGTTGGACAAAGGGAACATGGTGGAAGGTACTCTTCCCCCCATAACTGGTTGTATATCCATCGAGAATCTCAACATTCTTTCATCCAGAGAACACCCCATTATCCCCTTCCGCTTACTTCCTTTTTCATAATACAATGCTTGTTCTTCCCTTTCATACCGTACCAATGAGTGAATCCTTTGAAAGAGGAAAACATTGAAATAGAGGATGATCTTCTATTTGATCCAAATGATTCTGTCATTGTTATTCCTTCGATGTTGTCTCATTCTCGTATGTACTCAGTCTAATGATTGAGTGTTACTATTCCCCCTTCTATCCCCTCTCATCCTCTTCTATCCCCTTCTGATTCCTTCTTCTCTCATCTTCATTTCTCTTTACTTGTGTGGTCATTTCCCTTCATTCTTTGTTCTCTTCGTCATTGGTCAGCAGAAGAAAGAAATGATCGTCATACAAAGTTTCCATTGGCAGATTGAGAGAAAGAAGGGGGAATACCTCGAGAGACCCATTCCCCTTTCATTCATTCATTCATTCAACTTGACTTTTCACTTTCTCTACCCGAGAACAAATGAAATGAACTAAACTGGAAATAGTGCGATTATGGGTGGAGACTCTCACTCATATTGAATGATCTGTTTTGAGAGAAGAGAAAAGAGAATAGACCCTGTCTACAACTATGGATTGCAATAACACATAGTGTATGCTAATCCTTCATCTTCACTCATTTCTTCTCTTTTCCTCCGCCCTTTTCTCTTTTCACCATTCAATTGTCTTAGTCTAACTATCTGTATCCTCAATTGTCAGATGGCCAGAGTGGGCGAAATGTCAAATGGGAACAACTCATCTGGATGGAGAGGTTAGTCTTCTTTCTTCTCAATATCTTCATTCTACCATTCAAGGTTCTCCTACAGAAATGTTCTCACAGGATATTGTCAATTTGGAACGGCAAAGAAAGTCAAAAGAAGGAGGAAAGGGAAGGTTCGTTCAATGCAAAGATTCAATCAAATGATTGATCTCTACTGCATCTTCTTCTCTTTTCATCCATCCTCTCTTTCATTCCTCTTTTGTCGTTTCAATGAGGATCTTTAGTGGATGGTCCAGAAAAATGAGAATTGATAGGAGGGAAAGGTAATGTCATTCTCCCCTTTGATACTGTGTAGAGTGGTTGTCCTTGATGTCTTGTCACTCGTCCTCCTCCTCATTGTCTTCTCCCTTTCTCCGGTCTTCCTCATTCCCTTCCTTCCTCATTCTCTTCTCCTCAGATTCTGGAAGCCCATTGCCCTTTTGTGTTCACTGGCAGCTGTCATCTTCTTCGTGTGTGCTGTTTCCCTTGTGATTCTATTGGTTGTTCGATATTCGCGGGATGAGGAGGGAGGAGAACATCGTCCCGTTCAGGTGAGGAGAGAGTGTGTAAAAGGAGAGAATCAGACAGACAGACATTCTACTCATTCTCTTCTGTTTTTCAGTTCAATCATCTTTTGGTTCACTTGTAATGGGAAGAAACTAGAAGGGATCTTTGACAAATCACAAATGAATTCAATGTGGGGTAAACTGCAATAGAAAATAGTACGAGTAAACTTCTTGGAACGCGTTTCCTCACATTTACCCTTCGCATTGTTATTATTTGTTTTTCTACTCTGTGTGGGTTTCCCTTGTATTTGTGATATCATTACCTTTTGTCCCATTTCTTATGTTCAATCAATGATTCTCCTTTCTCTTCTTTTGTCTTTCTTCCCTCAGGCAATTGAATCTTCTCATTCTCATTCTCTTCATTTGCACTTCTCAAACAGAAATGACAACGAAAAGTCTAAATTTACTCTGTAGTTACCCTTTGAGTCTCCTGGTATATAAACAGAATGCAAGAGGTTCTCTCCATTATTCCTGAGAAGAGAAGAAATGATTGTCCTCACTTTTTCCATTCTCTCATTTCTATTCCTCACATCTAATTCACAATTTCCACCTCGTTTTGCTATTCTGCTAGTGAGAAATGAAGTGATTCCATCTTCACAGGTACATACAGTATCCTAGTGTCAAGGGGGTAGTGAATTGTGACATCTTGATGACTGGATCCATTACAGTTGCCCACTCCTTCTCCTACTTCTCCATTGAAGAATGTCAATGCAGAAGGAATGGGACATGCATACAGAGAACAACACACAAATGAACGAATTGAAACAGGAAGAAGACCAGAAGTGAGACAATCTTCCATTCACTTGAGTCTCTTTGCATTCAGAGTAATCTCAGTTGGCCTCTTCCATCTGGGAGTATGTATACTTCATTCAAGAAGGCCTCAATAGCAACTGATCATGGATTGTGTAGTGAAGTTGGAAGGTTATTCCATTCTCTTATTCCTTCTCATTCAATTCCATTTCAGAGATATCATGATGGAGGGTGGAAATGCAGTCGATGCCACAATTGCATCTCTTCTCTGTGTAGGAGTTGTTAATCCACAGAGTAGTGGACTTGGAGGAGGATTCGTCATGATTCTTTACAATAAGTGAGTACATCTTACAATACTCTCTACAGTATCCCTTCTTCCTTTCAGGACCACTGGCCGTTGTGTATCGATCGATGCAAGAGAAACAGCTCCAGCAGCAGCAACAGAGACAATGTATGTAAACAACACGAGAGACTCTTCATTCGGTCAGTTATCTCATCTTCTCATTTGCTCATTATCTTATTCAGGATACAAATCTATTGCAATTCCATCTGAACTCCATGGATTCTGGACGGCCTTTTCTCGTTTTGGAAGTGGAAAAGTTGAATGGAAAAGGTGACATCAACGGGCGAATTCTGCCATTCCACAAACAGAGAAATGTAACAGATGCAAACTTCTATTTCTCATCTTAGCAAACTTTCCCCAATATCTCAACTCAGAAGTACAATATAGGATCATTCGATTGAATTGAGTTCAATTCCTTCAGATTGGTCGAACCAGCTGCTCATTTCGCACGTCGAGGATTTCCCGTTTCGAACAATTTGGCTGATGTTCTTGTGAGAAAAGAGAAAGAGATTCTGGAGGATGAAAATATGAGGTATGAAGAAAGAAAAGAAAAGAGGGAAGAATTGTTCATTCAGAGAACAATTCGTCAATCCTGTCACTGGAAAAGTATATGAAGAAGGAGAAATGATGGTGAGAGAAATACTGGCGAACACTCTCGATATGATTGCAAATACTTCTGATCCTGTGGGACTCTTCTATCACCGTGAGTTCATTCCACAGTGAAAGAGACCTCGTAATCCACTTCAGATGGTCTCGCACAGTCGATTGTTGCTGAATTCCATCACAATGGTGATTTGTTGTGTCTTACAACGACTTCCCTTCTTCATCTACCGTAATCCCTGTCTTTCAGGTGCCTTGATCACTGCAGCTGATCTTGCCAATTATACAACGAATGTAAATGAGGAACCAATTGTGGTTGAGGATCTTCCTGGTGAGAGAAATAGAATATTGAATGAATACTGAAGATACTGTAGGTAATCATGGAATGTGTGGACCTCCCCCTCCTTCTTCCTTCGTTGTTCTCCAGAGTATCGTTAGAACAATGGCCAGTGAGTCACTAATCATCATTCACTCCCCTCATATCTTCCATTCAGGATTCTACAATGGATCATCTCATGTTTCTCTGGATGATCCTCTTCTCTATCATCGATTGATTGAATCTCAGAAGTTTGCATATGCACAAAGAACAAAATTGGGAGACACTCAATTTGTGGATTCAGCCAGAGAACTTGTGAAGAAAATGGTTACCCCGTGAGTGAAAGGAAAGGGGAAAGAAAGAGGGGGACTGTCTGTCAGGGAATTCATTTCTAATATTGCCTCTTCAATAACTTCTCATTCTCTTCGAATGGAAGATTATGTTGATATTCCCTCTTCAATGCCAGCTGATCATGGAACAAGTCATGTTAGTCATTCCATTCATTTCATTCTATTATTCATTCCCTTAAGGTATCTGCCATTGATGAAGAAGGAAATGGAGTCTCATGCACTTCAACGGTCAATCAACACTTGGGATCAATGAGGATATCACCCACTCTTGGTTATTCTTCCCTTTCCTTTCCCTTCTCATTCATTCATTCAGGAATTGTTTGGAATGATGAAATGGATGATTTCTCTACTCCTGGACAATCAAATCTCTTCGGATTCGCTCCTTCTGAGACTAATTTCATTCGTCCAGGAAAGAGGGCAATGAGTAGTATGTCACCCACCATAGTCTACAACAAGGATAATGGCGAGGTTGAATCTCCTACCGTAATCCTTTCTTACTCTTTCCTGATTCAGGTCAAAATGGTAGCAGGAGCAGCAGGAGGATCATTCATCATTTCATCCACTGCATCAGCCATTATTCATACACTTTTATTCAATAGAACAGTCAAGGTTATCTTATTCATCTACTCTTCTCTTTACTTCTTTCCATTGCAGGAAGCATTGGATTCCCCTCGATTCCATCATCAATATCTTCCCTATCGATGTGACTATGAACAAAGTGCCCCTCCTGTCAGTCTTTTCTTCTTTTCTCATTTCATTCTTTTTCTTCTTCAGGAAATCATCACTGCTCTTCGTACAAAATACAATCAGAACATGACTTCAGTAGAAAAGATTGCCTCTGTCGTGCAGGCACTAGAGGTATGATCTTTGATCTTTGATCTACTGATCTCTCAATCCTCTCTCAGGTTCGATCGGATGGATACATCCATGGTAATTCTGATTGGAGAAGGCAGACAGCTACATATCCAGCTGGATTCTAATGTCTCCATACTCTAATATATCTTCTTCTTGATGTACTTACAGTCAAATGTTTTCTTCTCATTGACTCAGGAACTGGTTTCCTTAGTATTCTTTTCCTTTCTGTCATAGTCTCATAGGATCTTCAGATAGGTCTTCCTCCAATTGTGGTGGTTGTCTATTTTCCCGTTCCACATCGTGTATCCTTGTACGAACTGTTCGTATAGAGTGGATCTCGTGTCTAGTCTCTTAGTTATTGCAATCTCGAGTGATTCCCTTCAGCTTTGTACCATACGAGTGTTGTCTTCACATTCCTTTAGTCACTCTTCTCAGTGACTTTTTTCAATTGACACACTGTTACGAACTTTTATCGGTGAGATTCTTTGAACTCTTCACAAATTCTCATTTCTACCCGTCACAATAAAACATTAACCGTAAATGACTGTCATCTTGCATATCATCTCTGCATAATATATGGTAGGGATACTGTAATTGAGGTCTTGCAACGAAAGGGATGCACGTGACTAATCAGAATATAAATCTAAGCAAATTCAATGTTCAATTCGTACTTCTCTGGTCTAATAGTGAGTTCCATTGTCTGTTGTGTGGAATAAGAACGACCAGGAATAAGGGAGAATCGAAAGTGTTGAATGAGAGTACCTATCACTGTGAAGAGTTCAGTCCTGAATGGAAGAATGAGAGGAGAAGGGAAGGGAGGGGAAGGAGAATGGAGGGAAGGGGGAAGGGTAATCTCACCTTGCTATGTTCTCTCCCATACATATTCTTGATCCAACTCCATAAGGAGTTGATGCTTTTATTTTTATTGGATCGATATTTCCTTTTTCATTCAAGAAACGATCAGGAGAAAAGGTGAATGGATCTGTAATGGAACAACATGAAATCATTTACAACCGAGCCCTTCACCTTTAAAGACATCTGGATCAGTTAGAGTACTGTAGAGGTTCATCATGACGATCGATCCTGCGGGGATACGGTATCCATCAAGAACAGCCTCTTCATGATTCTATTAGAAAGAGATTATGAATGGAAGATTGGAAATGAAACCTTATGGAATAGTCCGAAAGGGGCAACATTTGCACAACGTTGAGTCTCAGCAATGATTGCTTCCAGATAAGGAAGGGAGGATCTTCTATTCCATTCAATATCTTCATCCTTTCCAATCTCAAGATTGTACATAGAATGACACAATGTCACCACTTACATTACTCCATATCTCCTTTCTACATTTGTCTTGTATCTCAGGATTGTGTGCCAAATAGAGAAATGCCCATCCGAATGTGTTACATTCTGTCTACAATCAATCATTTCCTTCCTTTCTTCAATGTTTTGTCCTACTTGAATTCCCGCAAAGAATAGTTCAGTCATTATTCTCGCCAACATTTCATCAGTGAATAGATTCTCTCCTTCTTCCTTCTCTTTTTGTCTTCTTTTCACTTCTTCATCAACTTTCCTCATGAATACAGCCACAAGATTGTTACTTGAAGGATCAAGATATTCTGAATGTCCCCCATTCCTCCTCCCTTCTTTTTCTCTTCCTACCTCCAGTTTCCCTCCTTCCTCTTATATCGTCCATCATTGTTTTGTGTACTTCAGCTGCTTTCTTTTTCATGTCAAAATACCTAATGCTTACTGTAGATTCAATTTTCTCTGATAAATCTTCTCACTTAAAGTACGGTATCCATCTTAGCCAAGGAAGAAAAGTGATCATAGCAGTCCTCTCCATCAATTCATTCGTTGTACTCAACCATGATGCATTGTCCCTTAATCTTGACTATGAAAAGTGATTGGAATGGAAAGAGAGACCTGAATTCTTTTGATCCATGGGCATATCTTCTTCCGAAGGCAAGTTGAGTCAGAACATTTCCCACCACAAAGAATAGATCTTCTTCAATAGGAGAGACTGAAGTGGAAGGAGAAGAAATAATTCTGGATGAAAGTCTATCCACAAGACAAGCAGTCTCACGTGAAACAAGTCTTTGTATCGACTCTCCCTCTTCAATAACACCTCAAAGAATGACAAGTGACAAGAGAAGAACATCCACTTACGTTGTCTTATTGAAGAAAGTACAAATGTCCTCAACTTCGCAGCCTCTTCTCCATCTCTAATCACGAGTCCTCTTCCCCAACAAGATTCATGTACGAATAGAGAAGGACGACCAGAGAAGTTCTTTCCCTGTTTAACGAATGTTTCGTGGAGAAGTCGATTCCTACAACGAGAGAATGGGGACACTGTAGGAGTGATGAATGACCTTGATATAACAATGACTGGATCCATTCCCAATTTGACGGTCATTATGTCCCCGAATTTCTTCGACCACTCGTCTATCTGAGAAAATTGAAATGAGAAGTGGTTGGAGGACATTTTGAACCTTCTTGAATGGCTGTGTCTTGGACAGAAATGGAGCATGACCAAATAAAGGAAAAGGAGTACAGGGAACTGCAATGACAAATACTTGGATAGATTGTTTGAGTGGATCGACTACCGTAATCCCTTTGAAATAGAAATGATGATGAGGGATTACGGTAGTCCTTTTGGAAAGAATGAACTCACAAGGAGGAAGGGGGAGATCACTGAGAAGTCGCTTTTTATGTTTCAATACTACTGTGTAAATGATAACGGAAATAATGAGAAGAATTGATAAGATCATTCCCTTATGGAATAACTTCTTTCATCCGGATACTGAAAAGAATTGAATGAAGGGAAAGGAATATGTGATAGTGAATGAAATGAATAAAGAGAGACGATTTCAATCTGAATGACTATTCAATGTGTAAAGGGAAATGAAGGAGGAAGCGAACGAATGATGTAGAAGTATCAGAGATCACACAACAAAGACGTTGAAGACAAGGAAGCGAATGAAGGGAGAGTATCTCTTTTCATCATTCTTCTACATTCCCAATACATCTCGTACTTTTCTTCATATAATGTACGTGAGAATCAAAGGAATGAATGTTGTGAGTGAAGAGGATGATATTGGAGTGAAATGAACAGAGGCTTATCATTCACTACAGAAGAGACCCTAAGGGGAAAGAGTCACAAGGGAAGAGACTACACTCCTCGAGTACGCTTCTCATTCAATGAGATCGTCTAAATGGACATAGATGATCGTTTGACGTCAGAAACGGAAGGGGGAGTTCATTGTAGATGGCAACTCCTCCCCCTTTCTACAACCTGTATTCACTTCCTACCATGTAAATCGACCATTCCATTCAATATCCATTTATTTGATTGAATCGTTGAGCATCGTCTAATACTACACGATACTCAGTCTACCCTAAGTGAAACCCGTCAAAGGAGAGAAAACAAGATCATCTTGTAGAGCACCCATCACATACAGGAACATCTTCACTATTTTTGTTTTTTGTTTTTTTGTGTCATTTCTGCAAGATTGTGGAGAGTGAATGCGGAAGATGTTCACTTTGAGTACTCGTAAGAGGTTGTTTTCCCGTTCAAATAAGTGAATGATGCACAGAAAGGATGATACATATACAATATGTGGATGTGACTATGCAGTAACTTCTTTAAGAATACTCTTAAGACTACCTTGTGCATGAATACAACGACCATCCATGTTGAATGTCGCCAGACACAATTTGTTACTTCGAGTGATTGAGGGAACTCGACATACAGTCGAATGAGAGGGAATATCAGATAAAGGAGAAGGATTAGGGGGTGAACCGCAAGAAGAAGTAGATGAAGATGGAATACGATGAGAGACTGAACGAGGTGTTGAACGAGTAGATGAACGACTCATTCCAGATACCATTGTTGCACCATCAGACTGTAATGAATACACTCATTCTCTTCTAGTCTGTCACTTTCCCCCTTATGTAATCTTGTCCATTCAGCTCTTTCCAATCCCCTCCCTCTCATTATCTCTTCCCTTTCTCTTATCAACTGCATGACATTTGACTCCACCGCACACTAATCTAAGTGTTTGCATGTGGTCGTCCCATATCTTACGATTGAATGAATGGAGAGGGGATTTTGAGAGGAAGGGATGGGGATACTGTAGCCAAAGGAGGACTTCCATTCACTGACCATTTCAGCCCCTGAGTCAGCCTCTTCCTCTGAAAGTGCTGTCATTGCACGTAAAAGGGCATCCATCATGACTGCCAATCGACCAAATATCTGAAAGAACAAGACAATGGAAAGGACAAGAGACACACAGACCTGTAACATGTTTGTGTTTCCATCATTCCCAGGGAAATGAAGAAGAAGAGAAGGTTGCACTCCCTCATTCATGAGATTATGGTCACTCAAAGGGATACTGTAGTCTTCTTCTCTCTTTCCATTCACTTACATATCCACTCTGCTCCATGTGCATTCTTCTATCCTTTGAATAAGGAGATTATCATGTTTTCCCTCTTCCAAAACACTAATGAAGGAATGAGAAATGCCAACGAGAACCTAAACAATATGAGATTAGAGAAGAGAATGAAGAAGTCCCTCCATTCACTGTACCTTGACATCATTTGACTTGGAAAGACTCCATTTCTTCTTTGGCTTTTCAATTGTTCCAGGGAAGAATGCAGCCCTGTAATGGAATCATTCGTGTACTTTCAACAAAGAATGCACTTCATTCCAATTCTTCTCTTTCTCATCTAAGGGTCATTTCATTAGAAAGTAGTGCAGAGGAATGAAATGGAGTAATTAGTACATCGAATGGGAATAGTAAACAAGATGAAACTATTCGATTGATTGAGATGTCATCAGATTCATTCATCTCTTCATAGTCACAATCTCTCTCACTCTCTGTACTCTCACTTCTCCATTGTCTCTCGCCCCGTTCAGGCGGTAAACAGCGTAAGTTTGGGCGGCAACCTCTACACAACATCTACGTGGAGAGATCAAGGAATGAAGAGTGTGGGGCTAATGTGAATGGAAGGGCGAGGAAGAGGAGAAAGGGAAGGAAGTAACAAGAACAACGGGGATTCATACTTTAGCATCATGAACATGAGAAATGTCTATGAAGTAGATCAATGTAAACTACAACACAAAAGTGAACAGAAAATAATTGAGAAAGGGAACGAAGAAAAATACATGGATATGATGCAAATGAAGGGAATGAAAGAGTAAAACTGACCCATAACACGGCTCAGATTGAAGTCTTGAAAGGAATTGAAGATGAATCTCGTCTATTGAAGAAGGAGCATTCTGCCATGCAGAGAGAAATGTTGCCTGCAATCACATATCTTCATTCCACTGTACAGTATCTTTGATAGTCAATGTTCCTTTGTTGTGTCCATTTTCCCTTCCGGAATGAATTGTATTGTACCTCCAAATTGTTCTTTCCATTCCATGCCTTTCCAAAGAGAAGAGGTCCACGCACTACTGACACCAAGTGTTTGGGGACAAAGTTCTCCATTTCCTGTCTGCAACAATCTACTCATTACAATTATCAGAGTTAACAAGGGAGATCACACGTGAATGGTAGATGTCTGACCTGAGGAACTCTACAGTATGCTTCTCAGGGATGAACGTCTCATAGATTGAAGGCATTGCAAGACCAGCCAAATGGATGGAATCCTGGATATCGAGAGTGTAACTAAAGAAGAAAAAGAATTGATAGTAGAATAGAATGAACATACCGTCCACACATGAATTTGTCATGTGCATCATTGAATAGAATCTCTCTTATGAGGGAACATTTGGATATGATCTGAATGGAATGGACTTCATTTCAATCAATACTCTAATCTAACCTCCATTTCCCTGTTGACTCTCAATTGAACTTTCCTCCTTACAACAATGGCAGGCGAATCATCCAGAATGGCCTCTTGTGGGAATGAAGTGAATCTGAGAGTAGATGATTGAATGGAGAAGAAGAGGGAATGGATTGACTTCTTGAGAAGATCCTGCCAACACATTCCAATCTCGTATGCACAATGATGAGGTTTCAGTTGTACTTCTTAATCACAATCAATGATCAATTGACTATTGTGTATTCATCAACTAACCGAGTAGATCACTCTCCATCCATATTGATAGACTTTCCTTTACAAGGGAAACATCCAGATCGTATTCACGTGAAATCTCATCCAATAGAAATGAAGCATCTGCCAACTGAACAAACATTCACAATTACTTCAACTTATCATTATCTTTTACTGAGTGTCAGTTATATCTACTAACAAGATAAATTAAGATAATTTATCTTTTGTTCTCTTCTACAATAACTTTCGCCCTGTCATCAGATATCCAATCAGTGTCAAAAGTGTTACCATTTCATTCCCAAATGTATCATTTTCTCACAATATACAGATAACAGTCCATTCATCTCACAATTAACATTTCACTCTTATCTTTTTGACGTAATGGGCGTATCGCATATGGGAATAATGAGAGTGTTAAGGGTGTACTCTCATAAAGAATATTCTGCCCACCTTTCCACCTGTGACTGGTATCTCCAATGGAAGAATGACACTTTTCCTCTCAGAAGAAGCTTGGAAGGGAGGTCTCATACATACTGAATGTACACCACTCACATACAAAATACTCCATGTTGACATACCATGAGGATCAGCAAAGAAGATTCTGATATCAATTGTGGCCAGTTCATCAGAAGTGATTGGCAGAGCAGAATGACTGAATGGAATATTCAATGAGACTAGTCAGGGGGATTACGGTAGAAGAGAGGGAAAAGACTGACTGTAATTGATGTCCGATGGGAGAACTTGTGTATGGAGGGGAATGGGAATATTGTCGACGGGTTGAAATGGGAATGGATTGAGAGGAAGGAGTCTTCTGAAAGGGGAAGATGATGATAGAGGACTACTTCCACTCACATCATCTGAATGTGAAGGCATATCAATCTTGAGATCGACTCCCCTCGACTCTGATAGTCTCTTTCTTATTTGACCTGGAGAAGAAGACATGACTGAAAGAAGAAAAATGAAGTTTCTTCAATCAACGAAACGACTACAAATGGCATGAATCATAAAATCAATCTACTTGCACTTTATCCTTTCTTGTCACTATAAATAGACTTCGTAGAGTAAGTAAGTAAAGAATTTCATCCGTTTTAGCTCATAAGCAAACAAAATAAAAAGAAAGCGAATAAAAAGGGTAGATTGATGAAAGGAAAGAATGGTTTGAAAGGGCAAGATATGCAATGGATGAAGGATACATTAAAAGAGAGGGAAAGGGAAGAAAGGGGAGACAATCCAATACAACTCCCTCTTCTTCCCTCTCATTGTCTCTTTCTCTCCTTCTCCCTTTTCTCTCTTCTCTTCTCTCTTTCTTCTCTCTTTCTTCTCTCTCACAATGGCTCCTCTTGTCGCGCTTTTCAACTTTCACGTGACCGATGAGTAAAGCAAAAGTTGCGAATATTCGCGTAATCGCCAAATGGGAATGACGAACAAGGAACAATAAGAGAAGAATGAAATGTTAGATATTGCTCATGTTGTTACCCCTTTGAGATATCCATCTTCACTTCTTTCTTCTCTTTCTCAACATTCTGACTCAATTCTACCCAACAACGACCTCTTTTACAATCATAGACGAGTTCCTCTTTTGAATAGAAAGAACAAGGCGCCAGTTTGCAAAAGATGTTCAGAATAGAAAGACAAATGGGTGAAGGAGGGGAAGAATGATGTGTGTTAGTGTAGAGAACGACAAGTAGGAGGGAAGAGAACGGGAGGAAAGGAATCAAATGAGGAGAAAGAGAAGAATGAGATGAAACATTCACAACAAGAGAGAACACATCTGAGCGGGGGAAACGAATAGTATTTCTCCGAAATCATTCATCGTTTGTCATTTTCATTCTACAGTAATCTCCTATTGATTGATTCAAATGATAACTGACCAGTTTGATCACTTGTCTTCCTCACTTCGAATGCCTTTTCCCTCTCTTCTCTCAAATCCGCACTCCTATTCCTCCTATGTCCATAATCCAATCGAATGGCACCACTTGAACGAGGAAACTGTAATTGAACGTTCTCACTCACATAATTCTACAGTACTCACCAATAGAGGTTCAGCCTCACTTAGTACAGGAGCAGACTCCTTCATCTCCTCCGCCATTACCGTAACCTCGATGTCCTGTGCATTCTGACGCTGCAGGTCGGGATGATGGTCCATCAAGCAAAGTGTATGAAAGAGAAGGGAAGACTGATTGGGAGGAGAACTATTGCTGAAAGGGTTACTGTATACAGAGTGACGATGACAAAGTGACTCGAGTAAACGATGGGAATTGAGTAGAATAAGAATAGGAAGTAAACAGACACAGAATGTGATAAGATTAACGTGGTGGGTCATCACGGAAAGAGAAGAGGGGGATTTGAACGAGAGAAATGGGGACTTGGTGGGGAACAAAACGATAAGACGTGACTGTTAAGAAGGAGAGAAGGAAATCCTGATACTGTTTATGAAGGGAAGATCAGAGAGACAACGAGTTATCAGTGAGGAGAAGTGAAGGGAAAAGGATGAGACTGGCAGATGATGTCATTCGACATATCAAACACTCAGACCATATATACATTGGGTCTTGAATGGAAGACTGGATGACCCTGAATAAGGGAAGAATCTAAGGGGAAAAGAAGGAGGAACGGGTGAGTCATACACAATTACTGAACAAGGTGAGAGTGGGAAGGTGGACTAAAAGAGAGAAAACCGAGCTTAGTTGGGGGTAGAAGAGACAAATAGTCAATTGAAGTTTCGGGTGACATTCAAGAGACTCAAATGAAGGTCAACACAATGAAAATGAATAAACGATGTTGGTAATCAACAATGAATGAAAGGCCAAAACAGATGACGAATGAGTGAGAAGACAAAAGAAGAAGAGAGGAGGCCAGTTCCCTCTTGTGTGGTTAGTTCTTCCCAAAACAAGAATGAGGATCAACCACATGTACAGTCATGAAGAATCAATCGATACCCGGGGAACACTCTTCAACCTTCTCCTCATACCTCTCTACACCATACCATCACTCTGCCAAATGCAAATATTTCCCCTCTCTTCCGCTCTCTCCACAAGCAGGGAAAGAGAGGAATACAGATTGATGGGATACGGTAAGAACGAATGATTACTTTTTGACTCATACTTAGGTTGACTCGTAGCAATACAATGTAGTGGAAGAGACGAAGTGTCTGCCATGGTTGCATAATAGAAGGTCGATTTCAACAGTGGTGCCAATGTGACTAGAGTGTGGGAGTAACATGTGAGTAGTAGATAAGTCCTTATGATAGATATCAAAGGGATTGTGAAACCCTCGAAGAAACAATCACCGGAAGTGAATCCAACACTTTTATCGATGCAAACAGAATGACACGATGGACTGATAGGAAGACGAGACTAGAAGGGAATGGTTCAATGCAACTTGCAAAGGAAGAACAGTCATTCACGGGGGGAACATGACTTATTTGAATAGATGAATCACATACGATAAGATACGACTCATAATGATAATCGGAACAATTGAGTACCTATGCTTGATTCTTGACTGGAGGAGGAGTCCAATGTCCATTTTGAAACAAGTATCCCAACTTCTCCAAGCTTTCCTTCCCTTTTCCATTTTCCTCTGCCAACTCAAGTACTCTTTTCTCTACAGCAAAGACGTGAGGATCGTGTGAGCAGGGAAGATTCTCTCTCAAAGAAATCAATCGATACATGACACATCACACAGATTCTCTTGACCAAGACATAACGTTCAAATAGAACCAACGCGAGAAGATCGATACCTGAGAACAAGAGCTAGTCGAAGAGCGTATTCAATGTTTGGACCGGAAGGACCTTTCCTCACTAGAACCTACATATCGATTGATTCATTAGAATGCATTCAACACGACTAACCTCCTTCGCAATCTCTTCCTCATCTGTGGGTCCTGCATGGAATTCATTGTCTTGTGTACCAGAAATGTACACATTCACTTCTAGTGGTTTGCTCCCATCATCTGGTACAAAAGCAACTTTCTCACACTCAAAGACTATCTTTGTATCTTCTTATTCTACAGTAACCTACCGTATATCCAGCCTTCTCTCGATGATCCAAATATGCAATGGTTGAGGCCACGTGCTCCTCAGGTACTTTATAAGCAAGACCCCAACACGACTCCGATGGATCAGCTACGAGGGTTACAGTACGACCGGGCTGACGACAATATACGTTTTCGTTACTACTTCGTGCGATGATTACCTCTTCGGGAGTTCCTCTGTGATCAGGAGACAATTGCCAGAAACGACGGCTAAAATTATGCACTTTGCCTGCAAAAAAGTGAAGATACAAATGAAAGTGAAGCAACGAACCTGAGATGACAGTTTCATAAGGAAAATCAGTGTACCAGAGAAGAGACCCGTAGCCAAATATCCACATCTTAACGTCACAATTAACAATAAATAACACACTTCATGAGCAATAAAGATATACCATCCATGGGATTCGACCATAAGAATCACCAACCATAAACTATAATAGATAAAAGATTTTATCAAATTACAACGAGTTAAAATTAAGTTTCAACCGTGAGAATAACCGTAGTATACAGACATATTTTTTTCAGATATCAAACCACTGATGAAAATCGGTAACAGATCATGGTCAAACGAACGTAATAAGATCAAATGTGAATGGAATTAATTGATCCATTGACTTATATCTTCAGCTGGTGTAGACGGCAAACTTGTTCTTCACTTCTGCTGCGATTATGGAAGCGATCAACTGAAAACGGAATAATTATTGACAGCAATTATTAAAGTTAGAAATGATCTATCCATGAATATACTGAGCTAAAGTTGTACAATGCATTGACCTGAGTAGATGCCATTGCTCCCATTCCACTGTCTCCACACATGAGATCTTTCTCAATTGGTGGAATCTCCTCAATGATCAACATGATTAACCCGACTGAGAATGAACATCTTACCTTAAATCTGAGTAAATCCTTGACTGTTGCCCTGTGTTGAAATGTAAGAGGAGAGTCCCACATGAATGAGTTCATAGCAGGTGCATAATGGAGATTCTTGTTGGGATCCCATGCACGGACAATTGAAGTAAGAAGGTTATCACATTCACCGTGGGCTATCTTAATCATACTCGATATACTTCTAGCTGAGAGTCACAATGGAACCTTTGCGAGTGAATTTGCATCCAGAGGAGCGATAATCATACAATCTGCCCATTTTCTCAGTTCTACAAAACATCTTATCTGTAATCGATAGATGCCAACAAACCGACGTGGAGTATGGGATCTCCCCTTCCTTGCCACATATTCCATTCATCTTTATCTTCATAAATAACCTCTTCAATATCTAGATTCCATTTCTCAAGGAACTTTCGACCACATTCCGTAACAACAACCTGAGGAAGAACAATATACCAAATGTAGAAAGAATAGCAAACTTTAATAAACAGCCTGTCTTTCTGACAGAGTTTGTAGAGATGAACAATGAGTTCTTTCAATTTTATCGCAGCAACTGATCCAGTCACACCTGGAAGAAATAAACACAAGTTTGCAAACCAAGAAAGGAATCCTAACCGATTAAAAGATGGAACTTGCCACCTGAACGACTGATCTTATGTTTCTTGTCAAATGGAGCACGTGCCCATTTATTATACTCATCATCTTCATCAACCTACAAGTCACAAATGAAAGAACATCGACAGAGAAACAAATTACTTGCAGCTTTTCTTTCACTGGCTTTTCCGATCCATTCTGATCTTCCCCGCTTTCGGTCTCCTTCAATCGCTTTGCAGGAGGTTCTTCCGCAATATCTCCTTTAGTATCCGCCATTAAAGTTTCTAAAAAAATGTAAATTTACATTGTAAAAACAGTAATCAAAATAAATTTTCAAAATCACAGCCGGTCAGAAATGCCCTCGCAAATTAGCGACTTTCATGACTTGTCTTGCAAATTTTTTTTCTCGTGTTATAATTTCATTTATTTTTAAATTTCTTTACTGTGTATTGGTGCTAGGGGGGTAAGGAACCTTTCTATAGCTCACTTCGCTTTCAGCTAAGCCATGCAGTGTGAAAAATGCCCATTTACGTCAGACGACGCCAAAAGGTGCACTGATTTTGAAGGACCAGCAAAAAATCTGGAAATATTTTTAGAATACATCTCATGATATTACCCACAAAATAACCGAGGGGATTTTTGAATTTCCTCCTCTCCGATTTTTGGCGGTCGAAAATGT
>JACMIF010000658.1:0-33202 GCA_014805445.1 Diplogasteroides magnus | reverse complement strand
TATCCAAAATCTAAATGTTCCTCATCTTACCGAATACATCTATTTTATTTGAATTTTCGCCTTCGGCTGATAGCCAGAACTTAATTAAGGAGAGATTGCATAAATGAGAGAGTGGTGGCTAGAGGAATTTTTCATTAGCCTACAGTTTGACAGGCTGTGGGAGCGGTTGTCTCTCTCTCTCTCTCTCTCGTGTGACGGACAACCGCTCCGACGGAATGAGAAGACAGAATTGTGCACTTTTGCTTGGATTCCGCAATTTTGACCTGAATCAAAGCAGCCAAGCTCAATCGACGCACACTTCTGCAGCGGTCAAACTAATTCAATGAAATGGATTGTATTACAACTGATTCCCGGCCTCTAGAGCTTTTCAGGTTACTGTAGTATATTATCCTACTATAGGAACCCTACTACTGTACGCTACCGTAATTCTACAGTAACCGACAATATATTACAGTACACTATAATGTACTAGAGTCCGGGAATCAGCAGAAAATTCTAAATTGGTCACTGACCATTCTTCCTCATTCTCCCCCACTTCTCCCTTCGGCTTCCCATGGAACAAGGAATCCTGGAAAAATATGTGGTACTACTACGGATTCCCGGATCCTACTGTATTGTAGGGTAGTAGTATACCATCATGCTGCAGTAACCACTTTACTATGTCCGTAACGTAGTCCTACTGTAACATAGTATAATACAGAACCCCACAATTACCTACATAATACTACAGTAACCCGCTATACGCTAAGGTACGGACATCAGCAGAAGTTCCGACTCTTTTACGAACCTGAACCGAACAGTGAGGTTCCAGTGATTTTCCTGGTGGTTTCTCTTCCACTTCCTCCATTACAGTCTCATCCGCTTCTGTCTTCGGCTCCTCTGGCCGCCAGGGATCCTAAAAAATGAATCATCATTAATTCATAGTCATTGCCTTTGAATATGGCTCCTACAGTAACAAACATTTTGTGATTTCATGCATTAGATCAAACAAATGAACTCAAATGGTTCCATATTTGGCATCACTTATTAGACACCTTGAGTCTGGATCGATTCACTTACGTTTAATGCAATCGTTTTCTCTAATTCATTAGCAGCGATTGTCTCTCGAAGATGCTAGACTGGAGAAAACGAACGCACTAACAACAAGTGAATATTATTCACTGAATAAGATTCAGACTCATTTCAAGGTCTCTATCACTTACGAACATGAACAAGTGGGTGAAGTTTCTCTGCTTCATCCGGTGGCCCCTCTTTCATTTCCTTCTTCACATCACATAGTGGTCGTGCATCAGAAGACATGCAATAGTCGTGTTCGAAGAAGGCAAACTGAAAATTACACCAGTTCCAATGACAAATGTGTAGATTACGATAACAATTCACAGTGTTTCACAGGTGGACTTTTGGCATCGCGCCAAGAACCGCGTAACCGCCAAGTAGTTAGGTGAAAATACGGTATTTCAATCGATAAACGCAACTGATGATCATGAATGATACGGTATTTCGCTAGAGGAAACGACTTGGCAATGTGCCTATCTAATTTTACCGCTCTTTTTCCAATGTCCGCCTCTCCCTACACTCCGAAACGCTGTGCAATTCAACAAGTAATTACAGTATACCTGACTGTTGAGGAAGAAGTAGGCGTTGTTATTTATGTCCACGCACTCGGAGGAAGTGTCTTCGAGTGCTTCCGCCATTGTGAATTCTGAAAGAAGAAAAAAATGAAGGCAATGCATGAACTGAGGAAAGATGCAACAAACAAACGAATGGCACAACTATTCCAAGCGAATGAACGCTTTGGCAGTAAAACAATGACATGGAAACAACTCATGAATATGAAAATAGAACAACGAATAAATAATACTAATTGAGGACTTGAGAAAATACCGGACCCAGCGAACTGAATCTGACATCGGAACCGTGTACAGTATCTTTTCATTTAATACTTTTTTACGGACGTGCCGCATCCGGTTTGCGCTGCCAACCTGAAAATCTTTTCATTGTGCCGCATTTATCGCGTTTCGCCGTAAAATTTGCGCATGTTGCTCCTCGTTTCTTCGTAGCCACGCTTGCTATATATGTGTTTGATATGTTATCGTTCAAATCCGGTACGTTCCTCTCCGTTTGTCGAGTTGCTTGTGAGATTAGGAATGCGTCAGGTTCTCTTATGCCGCTAATTAGAGCACTTGAAGATCGTATGTTGCCATTTCAGGAATGAAGAGGAAGCAGCAACGTGGAAAAGGAGCAGGATCGAATAGGCGAGATGAAAGGGATCGAGGCGATAGCAATAGAAGAAGCGGGGAGAACGAAGATGCGCAGGAAGAGGCTAAATCATCCTCAGGCGAGTCGTTTTCTCGTTTTGGAAATCATTTCCTGAGAATATATTCTAATCAGTAACGGAACAGCATGGTTGGTGCCTTTTTGAGAATATGCATGCTAGAGCTTTTGTTCAGCCAATAAACAAGATCGTTTTCGTTAGAAATACAAATATGCGCATTCTCAAAAAAGTGAAGGACAGCTACGTACGTGATCATAATTTTTCGTTTACCGATCTGCGTTTTTTTGTTTCCATGAATTACGTAAAGTACTTGGCGTAATTCAGTATTATTCAGAGCTATTTGGCTCTTTTATTATCCATTTTTCGTGCAAAACTGTTTATTGTAGGTAGCTCTTCTGAAGATTCGTGCAACAGTGGAGATGAAGGACAAGAAGCGTATGAATTTCCTTGCAAGCTCGCCATGTACGACTTTAATCAATGCGATCCCAAACGATGTTCCGGTAGGAAGCTTGTGAGGTAAGCGAAACATACGACAATTATTGTTCTTACCGTATCTTTAGAGTTGGAATGATATCAGAAGTCAAACTTGGATCTCGTTTTCCTGGCCTCATTCTCTCTCCCACTGGTGTCACTACACTTTCTCCTAAGGTAGTTTCTTTCACTACATCTTATTTACTTAACTACGCTAAGTCTTATCGAAGATGTACTTATTACTGTGCATACTATTGCAAAAAATGGATATTTATTTGAAAAGCTCTGTATTTCGGCCATTACCTTAATCACCGTCTTCCCATTGTGGTTGGACTCATTACTACAGCCACCGGGATTGTACTAATTATAAGGCCGATTACGAGGGGGAGGGGGCTTTTCCGTTTGAGCATGGTCCAAATAATCAATGCGGATTAGGTTGGAGGCGGGTCACAAGCGGATTATTCCGTTTTTCGACGTGCTATATGAACTATCCATTTGAGGATGGTGCATTCGTTCGACAGCATGGATTGGGAGTCGTTGACTGCAGCTGGAAGGAGGTGGAGAGGACCCCCCTACACAGAGTATGTAACTGTTTTCGATGAGGTGACGGGATGACACCATTTGAGCACAACTGGCCATAACTCTTTCATCAGCTTTCATTTTCATGATTCGTAACCAAAAGGAAAGCTGCTTGTTTCTATGAGACGAACAGCTTTCCTATTGGTTGCGAATCGTGAAAATGAATACTAACAGAATTACTAATTGTGCGCAAAGCTCAATTGTCGTCACGCCGAGGGGACACTACAGCGACGCGTGAGTTCATGCGACGCGGCAGTATCCCCTCATTGGAAGAAGTTCCCAACTATTATTCCTGTTCCTTCTCCACTTCTCATCTGACTGCATACAGGTGCGCGCCCCTGAACACCGCCTGCTACCGTACCTCGTGGCCGCCAATTCAGTCAACTACGGAAGACCATGTCATCTGAACTGTGCTGAGGCGCTCGCTGCGGGCTTGTACATGCTGGATATGCAGAAGGCTGCTGAGGTAGGTCGTTTGGACACTTCTGCTGAAGTACGGACTCTAGTGTATTACTGTAGGTTACTGTAGCATACTATTCTGCTACAGTAACCCTTCCACTGTACGGTAATCCTACAGTAGCCTACAATATACTAGAGTTCGGGTTTCGGCAGAAATTCCGCAATTTGGCATAGACAAAATAATACTAAGGCACATTGCAGAAATTGATGTCACGATTCAGTTGGGGACCTCATTTTCTCGATTTGAACAGGGAACTACTCGATATGTATGCAAAATGTGAATCACCAGAGGAAGTAAGCGAACCTTTTCTAATTGTGAAGTAAAAATATCCGAATTGAGGTCATTGAAAAGCAGAATAGTTATTTGGAAAAGCTGGAGTTGGAAGATAAGGAGAAGAGGAGTCGCCCTATCGATTTGCCTCCATCTGAATCGGAGGAAGAAGATGAAGAAGAAGAAGAGTGAATTATATCTGTTACGTCATAATTAATTTTAATCTCCATGTATGAGGTGATGTAGAAAGATCCATCTGTTGCTATTTGTTAGTGTGCTCGATTGTTACATTTGTTATTTCCTCGTTGACAAACTGGATAAAATGGAATAACTCATTTCTTTTGAAGTCTAGCATCTCAATTTTTTGTGTAAAAATGACGAGGTTGGATCAGCCCCTCGATATTTTCTGCATTTCGCTTCCTTTTACACTACGGACATCGTTATTTACGTAACTTCTTGTTGAAAAGGTCACGCTTTGGTGAAAGCTCGAGCTTTAATGGCGGAGATTAATACGGCTGCTGGTATAAAAAAAACTGAGCCACATTATGAGTTGGTATGGTCGTAAACGAAGAGAACTTATGACGAAGATGGTTAAGGGACATCGACTGAGTCCACTGTCATTTCTATCCGAAATTGGTCTCAAACAGCATCAGAAACGAAAAAGATAACACTGTCAATCAACCCAAATTGTACGTACACCTGACACAAAAAATTAATCTTTATCATAACAGAAACGAGATCGACTACATAAATTAGTAAGATATGATCTTTTTTTTTTAGAAATCTCAGTATCGAATCACAGCCGAAAGACTAACCAAGTTGGGCGTAATAACCCTTTTCAACCGAGTAAATGGCTAAAATTGACAACGTAATCAACAACTAGCACCAACACCGTAAAATACGGGACGACACTATTTGAGCACAGACATTTGCGCACAGTCCGTAACTCTGTTAATTTTCATTTTCTCGATTCGCAACCAACAGGAATGTTGTTTGTCTCGTCGACGCAAGCAACTTTACAGTTGGTAGCGAATCAGGAAAATGAAAGCTGAAATAGTTGTGACCCATTGTGCACACGTATTCTGTGCTCAAATGGTGTCTTCGCTAAAATACTCATAATGTACTACTATTGTAAGCAAACAAGAATGATCGGATAAGTACAGACATGTACATACAAATCACTTTATTGTGATGCAGCCGCGCCTTTCCACCTCCCGGTACAGCTTACAGTATCTGAGTGCGTGCTTGAGTGGCGTTTGTATGTACTCCCCAACGAATTCCGCCTGAAAACGGGATTACCGTAACCCGAGGAGTTCCTTGTGAGACACAGACCTTAGTGAACACTCTCCGACTGTCCACCGAGTGCATGAATTCCATCACGAAGTCGAAGCAGTTCCATTGCACATCGCGGTAGGTCTAAAGTAGAGTGGGGTTCTTGAGCAATTCTAATCTCCCAAGTCTCTCAACCTCATAAAACCGCTAGGAATCGAATGAGGAAGCTAGCATTGCTTATACCCCCCCCCACTTCAGTCTAAAGGCAATGTGTTAATTTTACAAATAAACGAAATGTATGGGAGAAGTGGAACTTCTTTAGAATAGGGGCCGAACGGGACGCGTGTGTAAACGTGTTGCATGCATTGTCTAAGGGAGTTGGGGTGAGGTCATCGTTAGAGAGCTACTCTACCCATGCGTTTAGCCTGTGAAACAGGAAATCGCAGAAAAATTCATAAATCTGACCTCGGCCTGAAACTTGTGCTTGTTTACATCGATGAATGTCCGCAGTTTTAAGTCCAATTCGGGCACGTCAAGGTTACAGACCATGATCGACTTGTCCCATGATCCGGTCTGCAAGGAGAGGAGTACGGTAGCCGACATTTCCTAAACCTCACCTCTGACATGATGCCGTCCGTCCAGAACGAGTGCACAACGCCGCCCGTGTCCGAGATGCCGATGTGCAGGTCATCTCCGATGGAGAAACTGGAAAGGACAAATCCGTAAAATGAAGAAGGAGGGGCCCTACTTTCCCTTACTTTTGCTTCCCTAAAGTAGGGCCCTCTAGTAGGGATCCCTACATGGGGTTAAGCAAAGAGGAATAATACTCACGTTTGAAAGAATCCCATGCTCGGCTTGATTACAACGCAGGCCTTGGCCGTTGCCTAAACAAGACGGGATTAGAGAAAGCTCGAGCGCTAGATGGACTCGCATGTGAACCCGATCAAACAGCGGGTGAAGAACACGAGCGCTGTGGACATTTACGCAATAGTGATGAAATGAACATTTCACCATTGTGGCGCAAATGTCCATGTCGCTCCTGTCTTTCACCGCAAACAAAATCAATCGATTTCGACTGACCTGATCGACGAACGGACATGGCAGCGAGTCGTAGAGGGTCTCAGTCGCAGAGTACGAAAGATCACAGTCAGGGCACGCTAGGAGCCTGCAATTGGTCTTGCTTAGCAACCTCATAGTGATATATGAAGAGGGGTGGAAGACAACTGCGCCATGGACTTTTGCACCACAATGGTGAAATGGTCAAATGTTGTCGGCAGTACCACGGCGCTAGTATCGATTCACCATTATGGCGCAAACATCCATGCCATTCTAGTCATCCAAAGAGGCATCTTAATAAAAAGAAGGAGAGAGAAAAAAACGTACTGATCCGCTGGCCATCTGAACAAACACTTCGCGTTGCATCCCGCGTGTCGAGCATAGCACAGTTGCATGCGCCGATGCCCCTCGAAAAACACGAATAACCCCCTGCGGAAGCTTGCAAAACCTGATGAATAAATTTGGCAACTTGCCAAAAATATTTCCGGGACAATTGTTCAAACCGTTGAATAGTGGTTTTACTGTAGAACCGCATCCGTCTTCATGTCCGTATTTTAGCGCGAATTTAAGCGGGAAATTTTCACAAATTTAAAATTATTTTTAATCGTGTTTTTATTAACTGTGTGATTTCGCAGGAGGAAGCCGTCATGGAGGAGTCTAACCAGGCGTTCGACGACCTTCTGGAGACGCGGTTGCCCATCAGCAGAGTGAAGAAGATCGCCAAGGTTTGCGAAGGAATACAAATGTTGTTTTGGCATTGGAATCTCTGTATTTTTCTCTTCATTCGAATGTCATTCATATGCTCCAATTCTAGATCGATCCACACGTGAATATGATCAACAGCGAGGCCATCAAGATGATCGCCAAGGGAACGGTCAGTATCTAAGAAAGACTTTTCTGTAGACGGTTGCTCGAAAAGGGTTGCTTAGTTTGTAGTTCCGAGTTTGATTTCCACTTTGCAAATGTTTTATTATATAGAAAACTGTGTGTAGCCTTTACCCTTTTTTGCCGGTCGAACTTGCAAAAGATACTTGAGCCGAGGTTGAAAGAAATGTGATGGAAATTTTTTGACCGTTTACTTCCATACGCTCACACGATCACAACTGAACCCTACAGGACACGTTCCTCGGCCTGCTCGCCAAGGCCGCGTACACACAGGCTGTACTGGACAAGAGGAAGACGGTCCAACTGAAAGACATCAGTGAGTTCGACGTAGATTATTTGTCATAGATATATTGGTCGGTCATTAACTGAACACGTTTTCGCAACCGTCAGTGTACTGGTTTAATCTGGTGCTCATTCTGAGCCCACCAAGTCATGATCTCAGGATACTGTATTCAGATACGGTGATCAAGCAGTCGCCGCTGTTCGCGTTCCTGCAGGGAGCGCTGGACGATTGGCCGGAGCCCGAGAAAGCGACAGGAGAAGGTGATTTTGAAGGAATAACAGACCTCTTATACAAGTACCGTACAGTAATGTTTTGTCTCTGTTAATGGTTAGATTTTCCGTGCAAATATGGACGACATCCGTTGTATTCCGTAAGAAGGGTGAATCGTTCTAGGACCCAACAATTGTCATTTGCGTCCTGAGTATGATTTCCTGATCACATGCACAGGGGCGTCATGACTGTTTCCTCACAGAGTGCATACGGTTGCCGTACATGGACAAAATCGTTGATGCCATGGAGTGGGGCTTTAATGCTGTCGAAACTCAATTTGGTGCACTCGGCATTTCCTTCTTTCTTGAATAGGAGGCACTCCGGAGTCGAAATTATGACACGATCTATGCCCATGTATGAAGAGAACGTGACATTTTGGAATTATATTTGTACTGCTTGCGCAAAACTTTTAAAATGGTCAGTTCCAAAATGTCATGTTCCCTGTATGTTTTATTGAGGTTCACAAGAGGCGGCCGAGTCTGCGACTGTCGAAGATGAGACTGCTGCAGAGGATGCAGAGACACACGAAGAGGAACGAGAGGAGCAGGTGGAAGGTGGGTATATTGGGTCAAAGACAGGAGCGCCATTGACCGTTGCGCCATACTGATCAAATGTGCACGTGAGCTAAGGTTGGCAGTTTGACTAGGTTTTCGGATATGTTTCACAGCTCTTATAAATTCAATATATGTAGCCACGGTGAAACATATTCGTCAACCTATTCAAACTGGCAACCATAACGTGAGCCGTGATGGCGAATTTGATGTCCACGTCGCTCTTGTCCAATCACCTAGGTGATTGGATGGGCGTGACAGGCTCTGGCAACACTTGTCACAAGAGATCTTGAAACCGCGAGTACGGTATGCGTAAATGTAGGATGGCGTGAGAAACACCATGCCTAAGTAGAAACGGAGCGGGAACAAATGCATGTTGTGAACATGTCCAAATCCTGAGATAATTATGCTACAGTATCCTTTTCTTGCAGCTCCCGTCGAAGAGTCATCATCGCTGGTTGAAGAAGAGGAGACAGCGAATGTGGAGGAGTCGGATGATTCAGAGGATGAAGAGGTTTGTCCTTCTAGAAGTCGCGCATGGACTTATCTTTTCACCTAATTACATTTGTTCAATACCAAGAGAAGAGATAGGAATAGCCATAGCAAGACAAGAGAGCTCTATTCTTGTTTATAAATATCCGTAGTGTATTCTAAAATAGTAATTTTATGCGAGAGTGCATTTCTCATTTGTCTAACCTACGAATAGCGGTTATCTCTCTCATGTAATAGACAACCGCTCCTAGGGAATGAGACAAATGGGAAATCCAAAAAAAAGAGAAAGCCTGTCCCGTAGCTAAACATTGAACTGAAAATACTATATTATTGTATATGAAATTTTTTCGATAAATTTGATGTGGCGGCTCAATACAACGATAGTCGCTGTTGCAGGACAAGGAGAACACCTCATTCGTAGCAGAGGCTGAGGGCGACGACGACGATCTGAAGCTCCCCGACTCTCACCACGAAACCCTGCCCGATACCGTACCCCCGGATGTGTCCATGGAACTGGACTAAAACACGGTTGTGGATTTCCAGCCTGTACGATGCTATCTTTACGTTGATATAAATTTATGCGTTTTTGAACCATGTTTATATAACAATCCAGTAAATATAAATTAACCTGTACTGTAGAGGTATACTATGGGTGATTCAGGCTACCGTATGATACACAAACTATTGATTGATTTCAACAGGATTGAGACTAGTCTAAACAATCTACAAATGCGAACGTAATTTAATGAATTCAGTCGATATCAGTTTACTTCTTCTCCTTCTTGGCCATCTTCTTCAGCAGTCCTTCCAGTTTGAGTGCCTTGCCCATGTTACCCTGAAAATTCAAAATTTGTATTTCGCGGACTACCGTAATTCAAAAAATTCGTGGCAGGAGTAACCTGGATTTTGAGCTTCTTCGTCATGAACGCGGCGGTGGGCGTGAGTCTGCCATCGAAGAGCTTCACAAAGTCCGCAGCCGTGCACTCCATTTGCACGTCCGAGTTGCCTGCAAATTCATAAGTTATTAAATCTCGAAACGAAAACAATGGATACGGTACCTCCGGGCAGGGAGCCCTCTCCGGCGCCACCACTGCTGCTCTTCAGGTCCAGGTATACCTTGTCTGCTCCCATCGACTCTGAAAATAAAAGCTGAGGTTTTGACGAATCGATACAAGGAGTACGGTAATATTTGAATTGGAAAATGTTTAGTTACCTGTCAGTGCAAACTCGTATGTGGCTCCAACAGTCTTGACGATATCGGCATTCACCATCGACTTCAACGATGTGACCACCTGAAAACAATTGATTGTTGGTCCTGATTGTTTGGCGATAACATTATATTCAAAAGTTAAAAATAGAGTCTCATATTCTCCATGTTTGCAAGAGGATTTTGTCTTGGTCCCAACTTCCGGCCTCCTGGATAGGAAGCGGGAGTCTTAGCCACTACACCACATGGATGACCGCATGATTTCCGTATTCCGTTTATCCCTTCTACCGTACCTGTTCGATCTCTCCCTTGGTCAGCTTCTTGTCAATGTCCTTGCGGGATGCACCGCGCTTCTTCGAAGAGAATCCCTGGTGCACATGCCCACCGGGGATGAAGAAATCGGGAGTGAGCTCAGCACCTGAACGATTACGGTAAGACAAGATTACAGTGTGACAGAGTATATTATAATATTTTAGATATACTTTGATTTTAGATAGATATATTAAGATGTGATTATATCTTAGCATTGAAATATCGTGTCTTGGGTTCGAGGAATGCGGTATTCAGCTAACGTTGATTGCAATGTATTTAGACGACGAAAAAAATTGGCTGAGAATACGTGTTTTGTAAACTCTGATTACTGTAAGGCGAGGTTTCCAAAAGCACACCAACCTGGCACCACATCGTACTTGCCAAAGTCAGTGACGCCCTCCGCCTTCAGGACGTCCTCGTCGATGAGGAAGTTGCCCGTGTACCTGCAATGCGGAGTTAAGAATTTATCGGAATTTGAAAAGGCCGACTAAAATACGGATACGACAGACTGTCCAACAACCAATATGCAACAGCTTCTACTCTATCAAGATAGGTTCAGTTCACTTTCTTGTATAATTTGTCGCCTTTTTTCCTTGTTATCACTGACTTTCGCGGACTAAATGTGCTTAGTGCTGCACGAAATCAGAGGATTATTTTCAATTGAAGGACATCATATTTTTCAGCGAATTAGAACAATCTTCCAGGGAAATGCGTCATTTGTGCTAAGTTCATCATCGCCTTGAATACACTGGCATGTTTGCTACTACATGCATGCTGTTAGAGCGCCGTATAGTAAACACTCCCGATTGCTACCCTCACTATCAGAGCGTACGGACCAGTGTTGGCAGAAGGAAACCAAAAGTAAATTCCATCACTCTGGGCTCTCTATCGTGCGGTTGTATCTACGCACCAGAGACCGAGTGAATGAGACCGCCGAGAGATGGAATGCACGCATGGGATTCATTTTGCCAGGACTAGTGCTGCTCGTGAATGCACTCACTCGGCAGAGTTCTTGGACAGTACTGCGTATGCAGCATCAGCCACGATTTCCGGCTTCCTCGAGCCCTCAGCGCCCTCTCCAGACGACAGCATCTCCATGGCGGCAGTCCAAATTGCTAAAAATTAATCATAATAAATTTCTATTTTAATTCCCGAGGACAAAATCGTCCAATTGCCAAAGTTAATATCTTCAAACATAAATTGAACGCCGCGACAGAACAGTGCCTGGTATTCCGAAACTAGTGAAAATTATTGCTTCTACTTATTGTTAGCCCGACTTAATAGCACCGCTAGGCATAGAACTACCGTAATGGTAGTAGTCTATTATATCTGGCCAAACTGAATTATTATATCTGGTTAAATTGAACGCACCTATTCACACACAACTATTGTCATAATTAATCCTTTCAAACATAAATTGAACGCCTGCGACAGAACAGTGCCTGGTGTTCCTAAATTAGTGAAAAAATTTGCTTCTATTTAGCTCGACTCAAATATCACCACTAGGCATAGAACTACAGTAATTGTAGTACTGTATCATATCTGGCCAAATTGAACTACCGTAACCGTGTCATACCTGTGAGAGGCCACAGTGCATTGACCGCAATCTTGTCCTTCCTCAACTCCTCGTGCATGCCCAACACGCACATGCTCATTCCGAACTTGGCCATCGTGTACGCGACGTGATTGGCGAACCTGCACATCAAATCATTGTCGCATTACGGTAGCTTTGAGCAATCTTTAAAACGGCAACAATGAAATGTACTTTTCCACAAATAAAAATCAACTAAAGACACCACGTCCAAAATCGTAATTGCCCATGAGATAATGCAGGCTACGGTATCGTCGGCTTACAAAATCAATCAACAGATTACTGAATCCATGAGTTCACCAATGAGGTTCCATGAGCAGCGGCGGAGAAATGTTGAGGATGTGAGGGTTCTTGCCCTGTTTCAGGTACGGAATGCACGTCTTCGACCTAAAATACAGTAGTTCTCTTTCATTTACCAATTCATAAAGTACACCCAGCACCACTCGGGATCTACATATTTGTGCACAGGCCTGTAACTCGGCCAGTTTTAATTTTCATGATAAGGTCCCGAAACGAAAGTTGCTTATCTCGTCGAGACCATTAAGAATTACTGTACTTTGTCCGCATTCGCCGCTATCCCGGCACGGAACTGTGTTGTGCGCTAGGGCACGACTTATGGATCGTTTCTGTCCGTGCGCACCAGTGAGTCCTTCTCTCTCGCTCATCATGGACCGATCGAACGATAGCACAGACAAAAGTCAGTCCAAAAGTCGTTCCCTACTGTACACAAATGAGTTGTCCTCCACCCATTGCATTATATTTTAAAAGTGCACCCTACACCACCACTTACATGAGGAATGTGCCTCTGGTGTTGATCGAGTGCATGAGGTCGTATCGCTTCATGTCAGTGTCAAGTGTGCCTGCAAAGTTCTGCATTTTCCCAAATCACACCACCAGTTCTTTCAGCAAGAGGGCCTACGGTCACAGTTCATAAGACGGGTCGATGGGGGGAAGGCCGGTCGGGTGGGTCGCCGGGATAAAGCAATGACACTTTCCTACCATGGTTCGGATGTTTGGGTTCAGATTTTGGGGCCCAAAGGCGGGCCGATGAGGTCGCTGACAGGGCGATATTTTTGAACTGTGATTACTGTACCTGTCAACGAGATAGCGGACGCGTTGTTAATGAGAATGTCGACTCCGCCGAACCTGCAAAAGGATTACGATATATTTAGTCACTGTAAAATCAATCATCTCTAAATATTTTCATAGGTTTGCATGCGCAATGAATCACCGGTTATCGTGCGACCGGTGTAAAAAATTATCAATGTGTTTGCACCTTTAAACTACAAATAAGCGGAATGAAGAGGGAAGGGGGGGAGCAAGTTAGAAGCCCTTTTTTCCGGAACATACTGATTTCTAGCATGTTACGGGAGAACAGGATAGTTCTCACTTCTTGACTGTCTCCTCCACACAACTCTGCACACTCGCCTCGTCCCGCACATCGACAATGCACGGAAGAGCCTTGCCGCCCGCCTGAATAAGGGGGGTTACTGTAGCCGTTATCAAGGATAAGGTACACCCTGAAACAGTGTTGCTGTAAGAGATATCAAGGATCCTGGATCACTGAATCAGGATTTTGCACGCTGACCCAGGGACTACTGTAGCTGGAATCGTAGTTACTGTAGGCTGCCGCTATTTACCGTACCTTCTCGATCTCCTCAGCAGCAGTGTAGATGGTGCCGGGCAGCTTGGGATGCGCAGTGGCTGTCTTAGCTGCGATAACGATGTTCGCTCCATCCTGAATTTTTAAAACCATTATTAAAAAGTAAAATTACATTTTTAATATAAAAGTATTGTAACACTAGCTGGCAAAACCCTGAAATTCTATCTTCACTTGTGTGAACCAATGTCGATGTTCATATTTCTAGAAGAAATCATCTGCGCCGTACATGGACAGGGTTTGTACCGAAACATGGCTCTAATCTAGTGCAAAAAACGACTATTTTCGTTCTGCAGAGTAGATTCATTAATTTTTGCAGGGTGGTATCGTGATTATGCGACGATTGTGCCCATGTCTGATCTGCGCACGTTTTAGGACAAGAGCTATGTGTGAAGTCCCAAACCTTGGCCAGTTTCAGCCCGATCTCCTTCCCAATGCCCCTCGACGCTCCAGTGATGATCGCCGTGCGGCCGACGAACTTCCTGCAACGAAAACCGTAGCTACCGTAGTCTTTATCAATTAGAACATTCCGAGCACCACACAATTCCATTCGTTATTCCCACTATATGGATGGAGTTTCGGAACATTCCGCAGCCGATGTAACCGGAAACAGAGTCCCGCTCCCTCGTCTTGAGCCCACTGCTATCGTTCACGCCCTCAGACAATCAAATAGGTCAAGCACACCGTTAGAGGGTATGTTGTCTAGTTTATTCCTGAAGGGACCGGAGCTGGTAAAGGAGGAGGGGCGGGACTCCCATCCTCTAGGAAAGAGCGGAAGATTCGAACTCACCCACTGTTGTACATGCTGGTGAATCGGCTTCTTGACCACAACAGAGGAAACCTGCAATGACAACATTTCATACGGACGCAACCGCTAAAGAAACAAGTCAAGTAATGAACGGAGCGGAGATGACAGGTAAAATGACGCCGTTGCAAACAGCTCTCCGCTACTGACAAATGAGACTGGGTGGACCGAACGTCTTTATCACCCTTATCTACAACGGATTGTCAATCATAAGTACAAATACATCAAAGAATGCAGGGCTAGACAACGTACGTGAAACTATTTCAGTTAGAATCTCAAAGGGCCATAAACAAGCAATGAATTTGAAGTGAAACTAACGCAAATACAGAATGCACTTCAGTGCTTTGAATGCAAATACAAACTACAGAGCAAGGCGGTTCAAAATTCAAAGTTGCACCCACACATCGCGTGTCAGACCGGCTGGTTGGGCGGGCGATTAAATATGTCACGAAGTTTGCGCGAGACTCCCGTCTGTTTCGCGCACGCTCGGCGTAATTCGTGGTGTAGGGCCAGAGTGTTTGACTGGGATTCAAAGAGGTGGTTCAAATCCTCTGAAGGGTAAATTGTTTTTGCTAAATATTTTGACACGCAAGATACGCTGTGACTTCTCTTCGTGATAGTCAACACTGACGTGACATTCAAATCGAAAAATCGCGGATTTTTACTATGAAGACTTAGTCACATACTGGGTATGTAGTGAGATGGGCTGAACAAGCGCGTAATAGGAGAACTAGGGTAGAAAATACTCGACGAAATTGATATGGTGTGAAACCATACAAAAAACGAGACTACGTGAGTAGAAGGAGAATGCCTCATTCGTGGGCGATCCGGCACTCTCCGACTCCCACCACCAAACTCTGCTCGATACCGTACATTGCATGGATCCATGCAACTGGACTAAAGCATACTTGTGAATAATCGATCTGTACATCTCGATTTTAACACAAATTTATACATTATGAACAATGTTTATATTACAATCCGGTTAACAGAACATAACCTTTACTGTACAAATTTCTCTGGGCACATTGACTTTTATCTAGTCTTTTCCTAATATTTTGACGAGATACGCTGTGAGAAATGGATGTGGCATCTTATCTCTCTCACTCGTCCTTTGATATAGCGCAAGCTTTCGGAAGAGGCAACATTTCTCCAAGACGGTTTTACTCTATACAAACCTAAGTTGTGTCTTAGCCTAAAGAGACCTCGAATTTGCCATTCATATTCCAAGGCAATATTATTTGAACAGAGCGAGATTTCGAAATGAAGCGCCGACCACCAAGCAAACAAAAGAGCAGTGCATCACCCAAATTCATACAACTATCATGCTCTTGCATCTGTATTTGTCGGACAAGCGAATTTTCGAAGGGCATGAATTACCGTAATGTAGAAAGATGCGCATTTCTCACTCCATTCGTCCTGCGCATAGTTCAAAAGGTGATGCTGCCGGGGGTCAAAGGCAGTTCGGTGGGAAAGATTTTCCCACCATAGGCGGATCTGTGGGGGTGAAAGGAGTCCTTTTTGAGTGATTTTCCACCCAGGGCGGGTCGGTGTGGCCCGATTTTGGGACCGAAAAGCGGGTTGATGAGGTCAAATTTGATAACACTTTTGAACTATGGTCCTGTGAGGCAACTACAACCATTGTTTGTGAGCATGTTCGCTCGTTTCAGCCCAATGCAGACTATACGATTCATGCAATAGCAACAAATGTGCACCCGTGTAGATTGGATAATGAGACCAATATATTAGCGCTGCGCCATGTCGTACTGCCTGATTACAAAACCCCATTTTTTCTGTCGTCTTGCGTACTGATTTTGCTCTCTGGGCCACTACTCTATTTGGTCATTCAGGTTACCGTATGAATCATATACGGTATGATACACAAATTATCGATTGATTTCAACACGGAACTCTCGCTAAACAATCTACAAATATGAACATCTTCTACAAATATGAACACCAAATTGGGTCGATATCAGTTCACTTCTTCTTGGCCATCTTCTTCAGTAGTGCTTCCAGCTTGAGTGCCTTGCCCAGATTGCCCTGAAAAAATAAATTTGAATTTCGCGCGGACTACCGTAGCTCAGGAATTTGTTGTAGGAGTCACCTGGATCTTGAGGTTCTTCGACATGAACGCGGCCGATGGTGAGAGACTGCCATCAAAGAGCTTCACAAAGTCCGCAGCCGTGCATTCCATTTGCACCTCAGACTTGCCTGGAAAATCAATTTTTGGCAAGATTTCTCCCTAGACGAAAAAAATGATTACGGTACCTCCGGGCATGGAGCCTTCTCCGGCGCCACCACTTCCGCTCTTCAGATCCAGGTATACCTTGTCTGCTCCGCTCGACTCTGGAATGGACTACTGTAGTTTCACCGAATCGCAAACTGGCCGACATGAGGACTAAGATTAAGAAAATAAGTGCGAACTGACCTGTAAGCTTAAACTCGAATGTGGCTCCGATCATCTTGACCATATCCGCATTCAAAATCGACTTCAACGATGTGATCACCTGAAAATAGTTGATTCTATGATAATAGCCATGCATACATCAACAAAGAATAGCTTATTATGCGTAAGCCGTGCGCTGGAAACCCCACAGTTGCATTGGGTAACCCCTCATCTCATGGTCGGTCCGTATAATGTAGAGACACCATAATTCAGTATTCCGGGGGAAATAATAACCATAATTTGTTGAGCTACCGTATCCTATCTACCGTACCTGTCCAACATCTGCCTTGGACGGCTGCTTGTCAGCGTCCTTGCGAGATGAGCCTGGCGGCTTTGAGGACTGGAAGGACTTCATTCTTGAACTGTCAAGGAAGAAATCGGGAGTGAGAGCGGCGCCTGAAAGATTACGGTAAGAAAAGATTACGGTATGAGAAGATTAGGGTCATGATTTCGGCATGAAACTACCATAAGCATAAATTCTAAAAGAGCAAAATGATACTGCCATGCGTTTCCACCATACAGATATGGATAGAGTTCATGTCAAATATTGACAGCAGAGCGCCTCTCAAGCAAAAATTAAAAAGCGGCAGTCGCCACTGTCTCTAAAATTTACGCGTTTCAACAGCAAAAAATTCGAAAATGGATAGGCATGGCCAACCGTAATCACTTCCAAACTTTGACAACGGTAGGGCGACGTTTCCGAAAGGACACCAACCTGGCACCGTGTCGTACTTGCCGAAGTCCGTGATGCCCTCCAACTTGAGGACGTCCTCGTCGATGAGGAAGTTGCCCGTGTACCTAGAGAATATTGGTCTAATTGCAAGATTTATAAAAAAAGGTATATACAGGTAGACACAAGATCCCATGCGGAGACGCCAGGGTCTCGAACAATCTTTTTTTATAAATTTCAGAACCCTAACTCTAATCACATTGCCTAAACAAGAGTTATGTTTTCGCTTTGCTTCTGACATAGCTCCAAAGTTCGTGCGCTGTCGGTCTGCACATAATTATGCGCATGTGTGAAATGAAGCCATCACGCATGCACTCACTCGGCAGAGTTCTTGGACAGTACTGCGTATGCAGCATCAGCCACGATTTCCGGCTTCCTCGAGCCCTCAGCGCCCTCTCCAGACGATAGCATCTCCATGGCGGCAGTCCAAACGGCTGAACAATAATAATAAGTTGAATTGAACATCTGCGACAAAAGATCGCATGACATTGCTCTAAAGCAATTCTCACATCCGTCGGAATCTATATATCGCATTTTTCGCAATCCACTACCGTAATACTTTCCCGTCTTGAATTATCGTAATCTCCACGTACTTGTCAGTGGCCACAGTGCATTGACCGCAATCTTGTCCTTCCTCAACTCCTCGTGCATGCCCAATACACACATGCTCATTCCGTACTTGGCCATCGTGTACGCGACGTGATTGGCGAACCTGCACATCAAAACATATTGCCAGAATACTGTAACTTTGAGCAATAGCTAATAACTGAAAAACAACGACAATAGCTATTGGAGCTAGCGCCTTACGGTATCATAGGGAAACAAGATCAACCGAAAACGGGATTACTGTATGCATGAGCTCACCAGTGCGGATCCATGAGCAGTGGCGGAGAGATGTTGAGAATGTGAGGGTTCTTGCCCTGTTTCAGGTACGGAATGCACGTCTTCGACCTGAAATACTAGTTAATTAGCAAAATTTATTCGAATATTAAAAAAGTGCACCCTACACCACAACTCACATGAGGAAAGTGCCTCTAGTGTTGATCTGGTGCATGAGGTCGAATCGCTTCATCTCAGTGTCGACTGTGCCTGTGAAGCTCTGCATTTTCCCAAATCACACCAACATTTATTTTAGTATGGGTGGTGCATACAATTCTAACCTCCCCATTCTCTTCCGAGCGGTCGTTTTTCAAACTCATAGACAACCACTCGGATGAGAATGGGGAGGTTAGAATTGCATGGACCACCCAAACTAATTTCTTTCATCAAAACGGATTACGGTACCTGTCAGATGGATGGCGGACGCGTTGTTAATGAGAATGTCGACACCTCCGAACCTGCAAGTAATGTTATTTTACATTACGAATTCGATTAATAATATGTTTAAAATTATGAGCCAGTGTCCTGCAATCGTCCAAAGAATGGAATATGCCATATTAGTCTGAAGCTTCAAATACAAAGGGGAAATGACTACTCGAAAGGACAATTAAAATTCTCACTTCTTGACTGCCTGCTCCACACAGCTCTGCACACTCGCCTCGTCCCGCACATCGACAATGCACGGAAGAGCCTTACCGCCAGCCTGAATAAGGGGATACTGTAGGGGATACTGTACACCTTGAATAATGATGTTGCAAGCTGATTCAGGATTACTGTAATAGATATACTGGACAATCAACTCACTAAAAATACGTTTTAGGAAATCTAGTTACAGTAAATTGATGCCATCTACCGTACCTTCTCGATCTCCTCAGCAGCAGTGTAGATGGTGCCGGCCAATTTGTGATGCGCAGTGGCCGTTTTCGCTGCAATGACGATGTTCGCTCCATCCTGAATTATTCATTTGTAAATTTTTCAATTCAAAACATATTGATTTCCTAATGTGTTTTTAGAACGAGCTGCTCACAAGGCTATGAAATACTAGTATACGGCAAGCTGTTGCAATCTACCGTATCTTAGCGATCTCATCAGCAGCTGTTTTGAATATGAATAAATGCAGGAAATTGAACATGGACATTTCAAATGAGGTGTTCCCCGAACCTTGGCCAGTTTCAGCCCGATCTCCTTCCCGATGCCCCTCGACGCTCCAGTGATGATTGCCGTGCGACCGACGAACTTCCTGCAATGGAAATCGTAACTACCGTGCGGTGGCTGCTACAGAACAATTGATTGTGAGCACATCACAGACTGACCCAGTGTTGAACATTTTTCTGAATCGCCTTCTCGTTCACCACAGATTAAACCTGCAATGGAAACTGTTCATCCGACACAACCGCTAAGAAACAAGTAAATGACAGAGCGGAGATGAGAGATAAAATTGCGCCGTTGCATACAGCTTTTCGCAATTAACAAATGAGACTCAGTGGGTCGAACGTCTTTATTATCCTTATCTACAACGGAATGCAGCTTCAATCACAAGTAAAAACGTATCAAGAAAATGTGGGAAATTTAAACTACCGTAATCAAAAAATTTCAAGGAGTGTGAAACATGGTTAGATCTTGGATGTGAAGGTGTCCTCGTACTTTGTGAGGTCGACGAAGAGGTCAGGCATGAGAGAGGAATCTGGAACTCGCGAACTACACAACAGATATGGATGCGAACTGACTCTTATCGACGGCGTATTTGTCAAAGTTGGTCACGCCCTCCGCCTTCAGCACATCTTGGTCGATAGCGAAGTTTCCGGTGTAGCTGAAATGCCGGGATTCAGGACAAGTCCCTAAATTGTGCGTCGTGCAGATACAGTACCTCACTCTCTCCTTCCTTAAGATAGCGTACGCAGCGTCGGCCATGATGTCGACAGTTCTGCATCCCTGCCCCTTTGCAGAAGGGTTCAGCATATCTGCCGCAGCAGTCCAAATCACTAAAGGATTTGCTCAACCATTGGCATTTTCCATGAAAATGTGCATGAAATTTCAGATTCGTTGAATCACGTTCATTGAAATGCAGGTTCATTTACTCACTTGTCGTAGGCCACAGAGCATTGACTGCGATTCCATCATTCTGCAGTTCCTGTGACATACCAAGTACGCACATGCTCATACCGAATCTGCATACGGATTACGGTAATCGAAGAAATGAAGCTGTTGTATGTAACCCACTTAGCCATGGTATATGCTACATGAGGTGCGAAGAATTCCGGATACATATTGAGTGGTGGAGAATTGTTGAGGATGTGCGGGTTACGACCACGCTTGGCTGATTCCTTCAGATAAGGAATGCACAACTTCGAGCTGTAAGGAACTTTGTGGTGAAGTTCTAGGTGCATAGGGTACTCACAAGAGGAACGTTCCTCTGGTGTTGATGCTATGCATCAGGTCGTAGCGCTTCATATCGGTCTCTTCCGTTCCTGTACCAATCATTCGGTTGTTTGCACGAAAGGCAACTAACCAGTCATTGCGATAGCGGAAGCGTTGTTAATGAGGATGTCGATGCCTCCAAACCTGGAAACTCGATGAGCTCAGTCAAACAGGGAAATGCGCTAGCTCACTTAGCCACAGTCTGCTCAATGCATTCCCTGATTGACTTCTCGTCCCTCACATCAACTACGCAGGCGAGACCTTTGCCTCCTGCCTGTAAGAACAGTCAGAATAGCTATAGATTCAGGATTAAGCGATATACCTTGTCCATCTCCTCAGCTGCAGTGTAGATAGTTCCCGGGAGTTTCGGGTGTGGGGTGGTCGTTTTGGCTGCGACGACCACATTAGCACCTTCCTGAACCCAAGACAATACAATGTATGTGACGATGATGTCCAAGACTCGTTTATTGGGGGAGGATGCAGGAACATATTCAAGTGGATCAGAAAGTCTAACCTTTGCCAATTTGAGCCCGATGGCCTTGCCGATGCCTCTAGAGGATCCAGTGATGATCACCGTCTTTCCACGGAAATAGTCGCTGCAATCAAGGAGAGTAGCTCAACTTTAAAGGAACCATACCCTTGGACCAAGGGCATTCCTAAAAGAATGAATGAAAAAACCAACCTCTTCATTTTGGTTGCTGCGAGGCACTCTGGTGCGCTGTCCTACTTGGGCGCACGTCGGTTCATCGTAGTTTGTACGCAACAACACTCCGCTACACTCCTTGTCCCTTCCTCTCCTTCCTTTCTTGTCTCTGGCGCTGTTTTGTGTCCCGAACCGCGTGTGCCGTGCCCGTTGCTATCAGGGCGCAAGGGAGAGGGGATGGATGATCAGATCTGTGACAAACAGCGCACACCGGACTACATAATGTCCCGTCTGAGATTGCGCCGCATGCACTAGGGGTCATCCCAGCGAGATGGCATAATGTAGCATGAGATCTACCAGGCCACAATTGAAGAACACGAATATACAAATAAAATTCATGACAAAAAACACGGAAAATAAAATCAATTTAGTATCCAGATGATATCCTCGTGCATCACACGAAAGACACTTCTGGTATCACGTTCTTTTGATTAACGACTGTTTATGTCAACATCGACAGCCTAAGTGGAAGAAGTCAGGGGTGCCCCAGTACTTCTGCCTTCTGCTCCATGTTTACTGAGACTTCTACGTAGATCTTACAGCACATGCATTCTGTGACATCAACGTGGATAGATGTGATATGCACTGATTATGTCTCAGCGTCTGCGCCAGAAACTAGCATAGCACTAGAGAGATCATTACTACAAATTCATAACGCATGAGATAGATCAGAAAGTGCCGTTGTGCAGATCATTACAACTGGAGTCAAAAGAGAGAAGGGTGAGGGGAGGTCAGCAAAGTATGGAGCAAAAGTTGTTGTTGGGGTCCCCGGCGTGAGCATTTCGTGATCACAGAAGAAGAGGGGTTAAAGCCCTGCTTCTTGTCCCGTAAATTCAATGGGAAATCGATATATGATTATTGAAAAATCGAGCAATTACTCGATTTGTAGCGCGCAATTCTTGCGTACTCTACTACGTAGTCTACTTTTACTGGGTAGTGTACTCGTGCCATGGGTCAACAATCGATGAATAGTGCAGTTTGCACGATCAAGTCAATAACATTGATGATCTCACGCATTCGAGTGCTATTTTTGCATGTTGACCTCTCAATCACGATTCACTCTCACTCCAGGCTGTCTATCAGATATGATTGTCTACGAATCAGGATCATTAGAATGGAACACATAGCCATATTTGAGAATTCCACCCTCCCTGGTACAGCTGGAGCGGAATTAAAATACCATAGCGGCGGGGAAGTTTGAATGAACACCAGATCCATTTGCCACCCGAACTTCTCAAATCATGGCTCAAATATGTCAATCTCCGAACCAACGGATTGTTCAAGTTCAAGAATACACACTTTTGCAAGTATAATAATTTATCCCGCATAAGCAATGGCTATGAGTGAATATGTGATTTCGTGAACAAATATAAAACTATTATAGATACACGAGAAATATGTACAATCGTTTTCCGACTCTCTAAGCGTAAACTACAGTAATCATAACCATCGTTGGGAGAGCCTCTAAACATCGTCAAATTCCGCCTTGCTCTTGGTCATCACAGCCATGCCACTCTTGATGAGATCTTCACTGTTCAGCTGAGACATGTTCCACGCGAGAATGTAGTTTAGAGACTCGGCCGCAGTATGATCGCGACCGTAGTTCAGGTTCACTTTTGAGCCCTGCAACGAATGTTCGGATTACTGTAGCTTTCTGTGGTGTCATTTCTACGTAAATACATAAGGTACATAACCACAAATCAAAAATCGATTAAGAATATAACTATCGCTACCGTAATCGTGCCTACCGTACCTGCACAGCGATGGGACTCTTCTCAGCAATGGTCGCGGCCAACTTCAATGCCTCCTCAATGCATGACTTCTGGTCATCGAAGATACGGGACACCAGACCTGAGAACAGTTATCGTAATCAATCAATAATACATTAATTATCAACTCTCATAATTATGCATCAATAACAGACGTATTAAACTACGGTTTCTAGAATTTGTTTCAATATCTACCGAGAAACCAAATGTTGTTAATTGAGGTGGCATTAATCAATAATCAAACTACCGTATTTCAGTGCCTCCTCGGCGTCAAAGTTTCTTGCAGTGTACGCGAGTTCGCGTGTTAGAGAGTCATTCGCCACAACCTGAACCAGCGAAATGTCAGGAAACTATAACTTTTACGAAGGAAAAAATTCGTCTATCACAGTTCTGACCATATAAGTTATATATGATTTAACTATGTTGGAAGGTTGGCAGTTTGACTAGGTTAGCCACGGTGAAACATATCCGAAAACATAGTCAAACTGCCAACCATACCATGTTGTATCTCACTCATATAAAATACTCACCTTCTGAATACGAGCCAGTGTGCCGATATCCGCAGCCAATCCGACATCGACCTCCTGAAACGACAATAGTAAATTCAGATGTTATCTTAATTAAATTTTTTTAGACCAGACCCTACCGCGACGCATGAACCAATGCGTCTACGGCTTACAATTAACTGGACTGTCTCCGTGATTTTTTTGGAATTCATGTTTCTGCAGAAAAAGCATGGGTATTTCCCGGCCCCGGCTCAGGGAACGCAGGACTGGAGCCGGGCAATACCAAAGCCTATGCAACCTACCGCACCTTGATAGTGAAGACGGCATCCTTGGCGGCGTATCGGATGTCGCACGCTGTGATGAGGTCAATGCCAGCACCGACGACGTGAGAGTGCACTGCGGAGATCACCGGCTTGAGGCAGGTCTGAAATGCCTACCGTAATACAAATCAATTTAAAAGTACCCAGGATTACTGTAAGTCTATGAAACACAAAGTGTTTATTTACTGCATAATTCAACAGCAAATGTAAATCAAAGGATGCAATTTAGAAAAGCCAAGCAGCCGAAGTTCTATATCAACAACGTTATTTGGATGCGTGCATTTTCTACAACTTGAAAATCAAGCGGGAAGTATCGCAAGTACCGATACCTGCGGTAACGTTTCGCGGGATTTTCAAGGTGTATAGTGATAGAGGTACTTCGCAAAAGCGGAGCATGTGTTATAGGAGGCAGAATTTTCGGCTGTACGTACCTCAACTGTGGTAATTGCTTCCTGGAACGACTTGAGCTGCAGCCGTATCAGCCGTGCTTTCCTCGCCCCATCCAGTTTCTCGTTCTCGTAGATACTGGCAAAGTTCTGCAAATTATTTCCTCAATCTCGACTGGTGTAATCTCCAAATTAAACGAAATAAATGCAAAAAAGTTATATTCTCACAGCAATGCCCTCCTGCAGATCGAGACCCGCCGTGAAGCTCTTGCCTTCACCCGAAAGGACGATGGCACGGCACTTCGGATTGAGCGAGAGATCGTCGAAGACTTGTTTCGTCTCCCTGAAAAGCGAAAGGTTCAGTCATTCAGAAATAACAAGCCCAGAATGACGGTCATACTGTAGGGGCTCAATTACAAACGACGGATCAAATATTTGCAGCGCATTTTTCTCGCTTGAAAAGAGATCGTTTGTAGTCCTGGCGTAAGTAACCGCTTATCGTTAGAATCAACTCGTTTTTGGAGCTAGAACAGTTGAAATCGACGATATTCATAAACTTTGACCGTACTTGAACGTCTGCTCTGTGAAGGTGTTCCTCTTCGTCGGCCTGTTCAGCTTCACATGGAACACGTACGGCGAGGCCTCGGTGACCTGTAAGGGGATGGAACGTTAATATGAAAGATCGAGGATTACGAAACGAACGTCTGAAACAGCGAAAAGAAATGTGAAATGGAGAGTGAACGACTAGAGCGTCATGGACGTTAGCGCAGTAATGGTGCATTGGATACCTGCGCTTTCGTCTGCGCAAGTGTCAATATCACCATTATGGCGCAAATGTCAATGGCGCCCTTGTCGTTCACCCGGAATCAAAAGTACCTCGAGATCGGCCATCCTCGCTGCAGTAGTGGACAGGCATCGTGCGGCCGGAAGAAATCGAGACGCCTGCATCGTCCTGACAAAGAACGGGCAATGAATTAAGCGAACTCAACACAACTTTTGTGCAAAAATTTAATCTGAAGGGAAACTCAAGGGATATGCAAAATAATATTATTAATAACACGGTCATTCACGGGAATAGGTACTGGTAAGAGTGGCAACCCGACTGGGATTGCGATTGAGGTATAAATGAACGGCTTGCTCGTGTGTACGATAAACAAGAGTTGTGTGGTTTCGTGTGCGCCGAATGTTCTTGGATCAAGAAGGGCGAGAGAGAGGCCAGAGTGTGGGCAGAGATCGACTCCTCGGAAGAACGAAAGGAAGGAACGCATGGACCTTGGCGACTACAAGGTGCAACAGTCAACTGCCTACTGTCAACAAGGATGGTTTTAGATCGTTATGAGGGGTGAAAGACAGGGGCATCATTGACATTTGCGCCACTTTACGCCGTGCGAATAACGAAAACGATACCGCGTCACACTTCATCATTATGGCGCTATCGTCTTTCATCCCGTTATGAGACACTAGGGATATTAATACAGTAACTTCGTGAGTTTCTCACTGGTATAATTCCATCGGAGCGGTGCTCTATCCATGAGAGAGATAACAGCTCCTCGGGGAATATACGAATGAGAAATGCACTTTCTCGCATAAAGTTACCTTTTTGGAAACCATATATGAGATGCTATTTGACAGTCATCATAACAGCAACAAGACTGACCGAGAGTGCAAATGAGATACCAGAATAACGATCAGATGAAGGGAAGGCAGGGACTACCGATACACGAGATACACAGTACTAGTGTGGAGGCCAATGTACCAATACATTTTCATTTCTTCTATGTTTACACACCTCGTTGGTCATGATCAATGTCGTCTGGGAGAGAGAGAGAGAGAGGTGGGTTGAGGATAATTCATTTACATCATGCGAAATGAAGAATGAAAAACTCTTTTCTTCATGATTTTTGGCAAGTGCTGTAACACACATTCCGTTCTGCTCTTCCAAAAGAGTGAGGTTAGAAATGTACTACCAACCATGCCCGAAACAACAGATCTTTCTTGAAAACTCACAGACTGTTACAAGTATAACATTTTATCCCGCATAAGCATTGGCTATGAGTGAATATATGTTTTTGTGAATAAATAAAACACTAGTATACCACAAAGAGCTGTACAATCGATTTCCGACTCTCTAAACTACAGTAATCATAACAATCATTGTGAGAGCCCCTAAACATCGTCAAATTCCGCCTTGTTCTTGGTCATCACAGCCATGCCACTCTTGATGAGATCCTCACTGTTCAGCTGAGACATGTTCCACGCAAGAATGTAGTTTAGAGACTCGGCCGCAGTGTGATCGCGACCGTAGTTCAGGTTCACTTTCGAGCCCTGCAACGAATGTTCGGATTACGGTAGTTCTTAGCGGCTGCATTTTACACGTCAATATATAATACATGTATCAAATAACGATTATGAAGATCAATATTGTTACCGTAACCATGCCTACTGTACCTGCACAGCGATGGGACTCTTCTCAGCAATCGTCGCAGCCAACTTCAACGCCTCATCAACGCAAGACTTCTGGTCATCGAAGAGACGGGACACCAGACCTGGGAATAGCTACCGTAATCAATCAATAAGAAGATAACTATAGACTATAGGCAAATGAATAATCAATACCAAAGATTTTCAATAATTATTGGAAATTAATGCAAAGGTTTTTAAAACTCGGCGGGTATGATCAATCAATGATCAACTTACCGTATTTCAGTGCCTCCTCGGCTCCAAAGTTTCTTGCAGTGTACGCGAGTTCTCGTGTTAGAGAGTCGTTCGCCACCACCTGAACCAGGAAAATGTATTGAAACTAAAACTGTAGGAGATTATGACCAAATAACCGTGGCTCCCTGTCCCTGGAGGAAAACGTTAAACATAGCGTAATTATGCATAGCTGTTTTACCATAGCAATGCCTAATTTTGTCTTATACACAACTGCGTAGAAACGAAGTGTAACTACGGGAAAATTAGGCATAGATATGGGAAAACAACTATGCATAGTTATGCGTGGCTATACTGAATTGCTATCTACAGGGCATGTCGTGTACGATATTCACCTTCTGAATGCGAGCCAATGTGCCGACATCTGCAGCCAATCCGACATCGACCTCCTGAATAAAGAATAGTGAAGAGGGAAGTCATCTTTATTTCCTCATTTATGATTTGCCCGTGGTTTCATGCATCCAATGATATAGAAAAGTGAATAAATTGTGAAAATGTGATTCAGGAGCGGAACGTGTTTTCAAGCAAAACAAATAAAGTTATTGTGAACCAGAAAAAGTGTATTCGTTCAAAAATCGGTCATCGCATGGAAGCTACCGTAGCGTGGCAGAGAACTACCGTGCGTCAACTTGCTGCTAAAATTACAGCAAAACTATTCAATTACTCGATGAAGTTTTGAATTCAACCACTTTTCTACCAAAATGAAATACCGCATCCTAGTACGTGAAAACTACCGTACCTTGATTGAGAAAACAGCGTCCTTCGTGGCGTACCGAATGTCGCAGGCTGTGATGAGGTCAATGCCAGCACCGATGCAGTGAGCGTGCACTGCGGAGATAACCGGCTTGAGGCAGCTCTGAAAAATCATCATCTACCGTAATTCCAACCAATTACAAAACCGCTAATGACCCCGAAATTTTGGAGAAACACAATCCATAATTTAGTGTGCATTTCGGTAACAATCGTACACAACTAAATATACTGCACTATCGTGGAATCCGCACAAATTCACCCTGACCAGGGTGAGGGGAAGGGTTTCCAAAACGGTAGTAAAGTGTATTTCTATTCGTCCAAGTGGTTGTCTCTGTAATCGAGCGCTCCGAGTGGATCAAACGAATGAGAAAGGCACTTTACTACCGTTTTAGAAAACCTAGTGTGTTTTCTAGTGGGTGGACGCTAAGAGTGGGTAGGGTTTCCTTATCAATACATTTTGTGCATTTATTATTCGTCTAACCTCCGCGGAGCGGTTGTCTCTCCATGCAATAAACAACCGCTCCGCGGAGATTAGATGAATGACAAATGCACTAATGGAATTGAATTGGAAATGGAAACTAATGGAATTGACCCTAGTGCTAAAAAATTCCGCAATCCGCACCTCAATTGCAGTCATTCCATCCTGGCACGTCTTGATCAGCTTTCCCAGCTCCCTTCCCTTCCTCGCCGCGTCCAGTTTGTCGCTTTCGTAGATACGGGCGAGGTCCTGCAAAGAATTCCGGTACTACTGCTGAAGCCAGGACTCTAATATACTGCCATCGGCACGTCAAGGTTACTGTAGTATATGCCCCTACCGTAATGCTACAGTTACCTAGAGCATCCTACAGTAACCTACAATACAGAATTTTCTAAGCTGAACTGGTGTAATCAACAAATTAAACAAAAAACATGCAAAAAGTTATATTCTCACAGCAATGCCCTCCTGCAGGTCGAGACCCGCCGTGAAGCTCTTGCCTTCACCCGAAAGGACGATGGCACGACACTTTGGATTGAGCGAGAGATCGTCGAAGACTCGCTTCGTCTCCCTGGAACGCCAAGTTCATATATTGGCCCAAAACACGTAGCGAGTCCGAAAACGGGACCCTCAATCAGGGTCATCCGGAATCAGTTCAAGGCCTGGTAGCAGTAGTATTTTCGAAATTTCCACAAATCAATTGTGACAAATGAACATGAATTCTTTCATTTAGACCCTTGACTTAAAAAAATTGTTTGGCATTTTAAAGGTAAAACAAGTTTTGAGGCTAAAAATAGTGGCATTTGTGAACTTTGACCGTACTTGAACGTCTCCTGTGTGAAGGTGTTCCTCTTCGTCGGTCTGTTCAGCTTCACATGGAACACGTAAGGAGAGGCCTCGGTGACCTAAATATGTTCTGATTTTAAGAACATAAAAGATGAAGGATCATGAAACGGTCGTCGGAAACAGCGAAATCAAATGTGAAATCAAAAGTACCTCGATATCGGCCATCCTCGCCGCAGTAGTGGACAGGCACCGAGCGGCCGGAAGGAATCGAGATGCCTGCATCGTCCTGACAAACAACAGAGTAATGAATCAAGGGAAATAAATTAATAGACGCAAAAAGAAAACTGAACGCCAAAACTACAAACTACAAAGTTGCAAAGCCGTCCGAGCAAACTACAGACTACAGCAATTTAAACATTGCACTCTAAACGGGCGCGCGGATTAACGGGTTACACGATATGATTGCACAACGATTAGATAGATATGAACGCAATAACTTTTTTTTCTAATGAATAAGCTTTCTTTCGCCAATAATACCAAGCGATCGGCTGAAAGATATTACTAGTACGGATATTTATGTGAATTGGAAGTGGTAGGGGGGTGCCAACTATGGTTGGCAGGTTGAGTACGAGAGTGCATTCGTTCTCTCTGCTTCTCCGCAGAGCCGTTGTCTCGCGCATACGAGGGGCAACCGCTCTGGGGTGCAGCAGAGATAACGAATGCACTTTCGTACTCAAACTGCCAACCATAGTACCAATCCGGTTGGGATCACGGTTGCAAGATCAAATGAACGACTTGCGGCTGTGAGCGATAACAAGAAATGTGTGGTTTCGTGTGTTCCGTTGGTTCGAACAGAGAGTGGCGAGAGAGGCTGAGGAGTGGCGCGGAGACCGGGGGAATGCGAGATAGGGAGGGAGGAGAAGGAACACATGGACCTTGTGGCTACAAACTACAACGGTCAACTGCTCCGGTAAAAAGGGGAGCCGCTCCTAAGAGATTTTGCCGCAAGATTAGGTGATTTTTTTCGCACTTTGCACTCTTCCAGTGATTAGTAGGTCGTAGCATTTGGGGCGAAACTGAAGGGCGATGAAAAACGGATAAACCATCACGGTGACTCACATTCACACAGCGCAGCTCTACTATGTTATTACCTAGGCTGTGTAATTTCTCAAATTTCATTTTCGTGAGGTATGCAGCATTTACGCAGCGTTCAAAACACTGTTTCGGACGTTTTTTTTCTGATTTTCGTTTCGGAAACAAAAAAACGATGGTTTTGAACCAGCGGAAATTTCCGAAATGTTGTTTAGAACGCTGCATTAGGGATTTCATAATGTTTTGATGGTGCCTTTTTTTACAGGTCGTCAATATCGTCCCAATTTCCCTAGTATTTACATCCCATTTTTTAGTTGAATGCTTTGAAAAATTATCGAATTTCACCGTGTCATAGAGAAATGCATTTACCTTGCTGGGTTGAATGGCTGACATTCTCACCGAATTTGTCCCAACAAGTCTTGCTCTCATCCCTTTGAAGAAGGAAGAATTCGATCTTCTTCAAGAGAACTTGATATTTATGATGGTTGTTGAATTTTCAGAATCAATGGACCTTTTATCCATGCTCCCGAAGGAGCTTGCCCTTCACATCCTTTCATTTGCGGGCAGAGCATTTAAATGTGGCGCAGCTGACATGTCAGAAATACCGAGACTTTATGAACAGCAACAGCAAGCAACTCTATAGCAGGTGCTGTTTTCATTTTCCGGAATTGCGTATGGAATGAATTCCTCGTCAGATGTGGATCAGGGGTTCTAAATCGTTTAGTTTATCGTCATTCTTCTCCGCAGAGCGGTTATCTCACTACCTTATCTATTATACCTTACCAATTGATCTTAGGGTATGTTTTCGGAATTTATAGTGTTTTTGTTAATCTTGAAAACCTTCCTCTTCCACCCACTTTTAATTTTAAAAAAGAAGCAGGAAACGCAGCTTCCTCTCCATTACAATCACATTTATCAAGTTTCTATTCGCCGTAATAAGTGATTTGGGAGAGATCGTTTAAAAATTATCAATTATCCTTAAATACATTTTATAATCAATTTTTGGGATGACGACATCAAGCCGGAACTCGATGTTGAAGCACTGCAAGCAAAAGCAAATGAGGATTTTTTTAATCGTACACTTAACGAGTGCTTTGGAACCGTTTTCAAAAGGCAGGCTCATTGACAATAATGGTTTTCACACCAGGGTTTCTAAAACGATAGTAAAGTGCATTCCCCATTAGCCCAATCTCCGCGGAGAGGTTGTCTCTAAGAGCCTTGTATAGCCACTCCGAATGCATTAGACGAATGGGAAATGCACTTTATTACCGTTTTAGAAGATCAGTTTTAGAAGACCATTTAGATCAAATGGCATAAGTGAACTATTTTTCATTGGCAAGATGACTCCCTGGCATCTTTCTCTCTTCAAAGATGAAATATTGCGTGCACAGAGATTGGAGCTGAGAGGAAAAATTAACGAGCTTCCCAATGAGGACGTCTACAGGTTCGAGTTTCAGTTTTAGAACAGCCACACAACATCTTCATGATCTTCGCTATATGCGCCATCGTTGTACTCATTATCACGGCGCAAGCGTCCATTTCACCACTACGGCGTAAATGTTCACTGCGCACTCGTCTTTCAGTCTCGCCATAATTCAAAAGAGCATTGAAAAGAAATGTGTGCGCGATAAAGCGGTTCTAGAGAGGCTTGACGTGAAAACGTGACGTGAAGAGCTTCATGACGAAGGTGTTCCAGATACTTGTTTTCTCCACGAAGGTCGCTGAACGTTGACCTCTCATCACTCGGTGGTCGAAATCGGCATATTGATGATCGATTCTGCACAGGTGCCCTGTCGATTACATCTGATCAACATCTGAAATTACTCGATTTCCATAAGATTTACATCATGAATTTACATTTTACATATGAAACTCAACAATTGTGTCCGGCTAATTCATTGCTGTGATCGAATTGACTGATTTAAAAGCGCTATTTTTGTAGAAGCGGGAGCGGGTACGATAAGACTATGGAACGAGCTGAATCCAATCATTCTAACCGAGGAACAACTCGATATTCTTCTTCGCAGAGAAGACATCAAGAAACTTGATATCCAGAATGTCGGAGGAGCAGCTAAAAGACGCGTTCGAAACACCATTCAGGCACGTACAAATCGGGGGTTCTAAATCGGTAAATTTGTCTGCCAGTCTTCTCCGGATCGATATTCTCTCACGCCATTGTAGACAACTGCTCAGCGGAGAAGGATGATGACAAATTCACCAATTTGGAACCCCTAGTACAATTTACCAATTTACCAATTTGATAGAGTGTCGCATGTCTTTTTAAGTTAGCGCATATGAAATGCTATAAAATGCAAAGACGACCGCAACTCACCCTAAGAGAGTTGAGACATGACGTATGCAACAGAAAGTTCACATGTGACACCCTACTATTTATCTTTCAGCAATGAGATTCTTTATGCAAAAAGATCTTCCAGGAGCTTCTCCATACAACCAAATCGGCCAGTCTTGGATTTCATGACATGCCATTTTCGAAAACCAAGAACATACTGAACCAAGCAATTGATGGAGCTTCCATGAAAGTTGAGGAGATACCTGCGGCCTACAAAGGGAGGGCTAAGGAGATGATATTCACGTATCAAATTTGCCACCGTGTGGTTACAGCCAAAATGCGCATGGAAGATGTAGTGACAGTTTACGTTAAGGCTAAGAACTAAACGAAATCTATGTATTAGGTTGGGGAGAAAGTCTTGACCACTTTTTAAAAACACATCTATCTTTACTTAGAGAAGTTGCACAATTCCAATGTGTGTGGTTATGTATAGTA
>JACMIF010000657.1:9379-29781 GCA_014805445.1 Diplogasteroides magnus | reverse complement strand
TCATGATGGTGGCAACGAATGAGATCTTTAGTGGGGAGTCTATGATAATTATGGGCAGTGGCTAATATCAGGTTGGACGAAGATAATCGATGTGAAAATAGATTGATCATTACTTATGACTCAACCTAATATATCGAAAGAGAACACACCTGCAGTGCTCCATCCTCTTCCAGAATCTGATTGACTGAGAATGCAGAGAGTGTTTTCTTGTTTCTCTCGATGAAGTACGACATCACACATGGTCTGATCTCGTAGATCAAGTCGAATTTGATGATCTTCAGCCTGGAAAAAAGTAAACCCGATTTTTAAAGCCTTCGAAATTCAGGTTTTAGACAATGTGTTTTGAATTATTAAAACGCTATATTTATCCAACCTCATATCAACATTGAGCAGTTGATAAGGAATGGCCGGCAACTCCATTCGACAGAATTTGAAGAACTGAAATGGGATGAATTGTATTCATGGTGCTGACTTTTGAAAATGAATATGTATGGCCAAAATTAGGGAGAATATGAATATAGTTCGTTATTCAATACTAACCAAATATTGCAGCCGTGGCATGTTACTGTAAGAGATGGCGTTGAGGAATCCAGCGAATCTCTCGGGTGCAGAGAGATCGATGTGAGATACACTCAGATACTCCAATTCGGGCAATCTGAAAAATTGGAAATCAAGCAGAAACGCGAGAAAATTAAGTGTTTGCATGGAGACATACTGTGTTTATAATAGTCAATCGATACTGATTGGAGCTCAAATTGTGCTCAATTCTAAACATACTGTGATAGTGCAAGGAAGAAGTAGTCAATGTTGGGCACAGATCTGCTGGCGTAGTCGAAAGTCTTGAGTGACTTGGGAAGAACACATGATGGACGAAGACTGAACGAGTCCAGACAAAGAGTGTTCAGGTTCTTGAATATTGGCATACGGAGGAGGTCCAATCCCTGTAATTGCATATCGATTCTCTCCTAGTCTGAATTTGTTTTTGCTGGTATCCATTTATAGGATGTTGGATAATTAGGCGAGAACAGGGTCAACTGACTCATTCAATATAAGAGGGATTCTACTGACGATAAGATATGTGTGTGCATGACCCAATGCAATTTACTGAATGGAGAGGATTTGATTCGATTATTCCGGAAAGCAATAGCTAATGTAAGGCAATTCGTCCTCTATGAAACGTCATAATTGAGGAACGGGGAATATCTTGAATAGCTGTGCATTCAATGGTGAAAGACAAAATTTTGGGTACTCACAGTCCAGAAGAATGAGCTTCCATGTGGTCTCATTGTGAGTCCATGAGTGTCTGGCATGCATTCTGCCACTGCATCCAATTCCATTTCAGAACTGAAAGTACTAAATTTAGAGCTTATGTCCAGCAACCTCAAACTTGAGGACAAGTGGTGTCATTAAAAAATTGAATGAAAAACTGAACAAATTGAATGGACTGTGTTAATTTTGACTACTGATGTTTTCATAGAACATGTTAGGTGAATGGTTGTGTTATTGTTACCTGTATGGATAGAGATCGACGCTCTTCACTCGAATTGCACCCTTGACCACATCTGTAACACATTTGTAATACATCTCCCATAGTTTGGGCCATTTATTTACGAAATGAAAATAGGCTGAGACCCTGAAATGCATGAAAACTCACGTAGAACAGACTTGACGAAGTTCTTGGACTCGAACCATATCTTGAGTGATTCTACTGATCGAATATGTTTGATGAGAGATGACAGATATTCGAGGGTGGACACGTGATGAACGACGATTCTGAATCAACGTACGTTATCACTGTAAACATTCTTGCAAGATTTTGAAATGGTGATGATACCTATGCATAGGCTATGCTGCGTAAATATTTTCAACAAACTCTATGATGTTATCAAGTATTCTATTCCCTACTCTTATCGAATACTCATTGAATACTCTTGTTCTTTTTATCTATGACATATCGACAATAGATAAATATTCAAGTTTCCTTGTTGCATTCTGTTGAAAGAACAGACCTGCTTGAATTGTTCAGTTTGACTGATCTTTCCCAAATGACATTCTCGAATACATTCAATACTGCGACATCCTTCAAGGGAGACATTGCATGATCTGTGAGCATCGTGTGGAAGAGACGACACACCTCAAGAATCGATGATTCAGTTACGAAGAAAAAAACAACATAAGCGTCTGGCTCAGCGTACTTGGACGAAAATTGTATGGACAACGCAAGGAATTCCTACAGAGAAGCATTGAGGTTCTTGTTCAGAGATTCTGACTATGACATAATTTGTAATCTGCTCACCATAGTCAACTTCGCTCTTTCCTTCAGGTCGAACATATCGAATATAACTGCGAGTACTTCCATTGGCAGTTCATCCAATGCAAATGACTGTCCTTCATCTGTGGACTCAGACAATGGAGACTGTGATCGTTGAGAGTGTTCTCCCACTCGATCATCCAATAGAATCACTGGTTCACGGGGAGAAGAACATGAAGGCTGAAAATATTCTTTGTCATTTGGGTCTTTTAAGTAACTTGGAGCTACAACGATAACGAAAACCATTCAATGCTTTATAGCGCAACTATCTCACTTTTGTGTCATAGTGATGGCGAAATCGATTAGTGCGTCTTGTTTTCATAGCTGTTTTTCCTATACATGTTCTCTAGGCAAAACAAGTAAGTTCAAATTCCCTCCCCCATTGTCCTCCTCACAAGTTCCCATGCCTGTTCCAATTCTTCCAGTTTCCTCGCCTCCATCGCTTCCTTCGCTGTCTTCATTCCTCTTCCAATCGTTGTTGCATTCAACTTGAGGAGTTCAGCCGACACAGTCGTCGAGGAGGGAACTGCGTTGTCCCCCATCACAGTGCAAGTTCAGGAATCAGAAGGCATTCCTGCAAGACAGACACATATATCCATTTGAATCACCTAGGCCAAAGATAAAGTCCATACGAGACATGGATCCCCAATGCTCAGTGTAATGAAACGCCATTGCTCGACAACAGAATACACTCTCCGCCTCTAATGTACTGGCCTTGCAAAACAAACACACAAACAGAAGACATTTGAATCGGCGTAGTAATAAAAAATACTATTATAATAGAAGCTCAACTATTAAAAAAAACTTAATCTGTATATGGAAATTGTGAATGGAGGTGAAATCTGAATGTACCTGTTGTTATAGGGATGGGAAAGTAAACGTTTCGAGTAGTGAGCAAAGGGATAAGAATAGGAACGGGAGGGCGCTTAAAGATAACTCTCGAGGCAGTCGGGTGTACACTGCTTGGAACGGGTGGTAGTGCGGGAAAGAGGAGAGAGGGGAATAAGAGAAGAGAGGAGGGAGAGGGAAGAGAAATAGAGGCCAATGGGTGGCTACACCATGCATGCGTCCATCTATCGATCGCTGGCGCGTTTGTTGTATGCCCAAAGGGAGACGACAATGATTGTTTGTGTATAGATCTGTTATGGAAGGAGGCTTTAGTGGGGATGAACTGGGGATGAAATAGAGATGACCCCAGTAGATAACCCAGAATGAAGCAATACTGAAAGGGAAAACGGCTCAGCTGTAATTGTCTCCTTCTCTCCCTCTTCTCCCTCTCCATCCCTCATGAATTCAACCGCTAAAGGGCAGTCTATGGAGGGAAGTGCAATGGCGGAGTGTGCACTTCAAGCCCCCCTCAATATATACCAACTAGGGTGGAGGTCGTGACCAAATCATGAACAAATTCAAATTTTTGGATTCGTTGGTATGACCAACCATCGTCGTTGGTCATGACCAACGAATTTTTCCGTCTGTTCTCTCATTTTTACGGGTGTCTATGATGACCGAGAGAGAATGATAAAACGTTGAGCACAGGCAGAAAAAGGAAGGACCGCTCTCAACAAAAGATTTCTAGAAAATGAAACATGACTGCCGGTCCCTCTCTTTTCTGTCTGTGCTCATCGTTTTATCATTCTCTCTCGCTCATCATAGGCACCCGTAAAAATGAGATAACAGACGGAAAAATTCGTTGGTCATGACCAACGACGATGGTTGGTCATACCAACGAATCCAAAAATTTGAATTTGCTCATGATTTGGTCACGACCTCCACCCTAATACCAACCACTCACTAGATGTGAGATCACACTGAATCTCATTGTGAATGAGTTACACATGGAATTGTGTTCCATTGTTACAGTTGTGGCAGTTCAACCCTCCTTTACACTGTCGTTGTGTAATACGATACAGCAATATTCACGAATTTTGATGAATAACAGGTGAAATCAAAATCTCTTACACTAACTCGTATTTCTCCAATCTCGAGTATATCGAGTGAAAGGAATCTTTCTTGAATGCACTCTCAGAATTTCCTCACTTCCTTGATTCGGTTTGTACAACAGTTTGTCGTGCAGTTTCTTGAACATTGGCCATTCTAGTTGTTTGAACACTGTACGCCGTACCGTTTTCAGTGCGATATTTGTTATTTACAACAGCATGGGCGAAATCAAAACGCATATGTCCAAAAATAGGCGTTTTCCTGATAAATAATACAGAAGGATTTCATCAGCGTTTGTGACCATCTGAAGCTCCCTTCAGGAATGCTCACAAAACCGTTTTCCAGTGTACAATGACTCATATTGGAATGTTATCAAACAGACACGAACTACTTTTCTCTTTCAACACATAGAAAAATATATGAACATTAGGGCAATTTAAGCTAGGATTTGCCAATTTCACTTTCAAAACGACACTTGTTATCATAAATACAATGATCCAGTGTCATTTTCAAAAGGACGTTGGTAAATTCTAAATTTAAAATGCCAAGATTGTCCCTAATTTATCTATGTGCTATAGTGAGGAGAAGTTCCCATATATCCATTTCCCATATACCGTGCGGCTGTACTGTATTCCAATTCTCTCCCCTGATTTCATAATGAGCCTCCATCTCTACTTCTCGACTCTATGTACTATTCCATCACAACGAATGCTTCGACCTAAGTCCCTTGACACGGTAGTTTTCCCTTCTGTCGACCGCAGTGTCAACATATTTACGTCAACTCCTTCGTTCTTCTCCAGGAGAGAGAAACTGTCAATGGATGTAGGAAGGGAGTATTGCTTGCACAGTAGCAGTGGGTATATAAGAAGAAGGAATGGGCACAGCAGAAACAACGGAGATGATCTCGACTCTTGTATTGGCTGTGGTTGTTGTGACATGCAGTGCTGCTCCCTCCTATATGGATCCTCAGGTGAGACAATCAGAAGCCGTTAACATGGACATTCCAATCTACGTTTTCTTGCCCAGCTGAGTTCATTAGAGCTTAGGAAGAGCATGTTAGTCTGGATATTTAGTTATCTTTGAAAATTGTCTCATCTATCGAAAATGACCACGATACAATGAAACAGATAATAATTTCTCTGAGAAAATCTGATCAATAAATGGCTTCGATTATAGCAGGGACGTGCGCAATACGAGCAGGCAATGAACAATCTCTCTCCTGAAGCACGTCAACTATTCAATCAGGCACAACAACTCATGCAGAACAGTCATGAACAACTATCACAACAGGTATCGCTCTATCAGTACAATGCAATGAATAGAGATGGTGCGCTTTATAAAGAACTCCATGTCATCAGGACCTTCACTAGAAAATGAAATCGACTACAGCCTTTTCCACCTCGATTTGCTAAAAAAAATGCTTCTCAAACGGAATTGTTTCAGATGCAGCAACTCCGCAGTCGTGCCACTTCTCAACAAGTACGTGCCCAATTGGACGCTATTCTCCCCATGGAATTCACCAATCCCAACAGTCAAATGATGGGAGAACCAAACAATCAGAACTCACAGTACAACACACAGATGGATACGGGAATGTACGGACAAAGTGGATACAACTCCAACAGTCAATACAGACAGCAGGATCAGTCCATGTATGGACAGAGTTCAAACTACAATCAGGGATCAACCTACAACCCTAATTCTGGATTCAAGAACAGACAGCAGGATCAGAGTGGATACTCAACGACCATGAGCAGCAACCAGAGATCAAATTCCAACCAGTATGGGAAATGAAGAGGAGGCATATCTCAGATTGTACATCAATAACTGTGAATAAACATGTTAATCGAAAGTTTGCATGAACTATGGCATACAAAAATGTTAGAGTTGCACTTGGAAGAATGTACAACAGAATTAGCACGTTCTCATAGGTCAATGATGCAAAGTGAACATCATTTCTCTCCCCCCTCCCCGTCCCCCTCCCATAGAGACAGTCTCATTTATATTCTTTCCCCAGTGGAGGATGGTCGCCTCCTTTCCCTTCCGTCCATGTCTCATTCTCCTTCTTCTTTCCACCATCGTCGTTTCCAAGCTAATCTTGTCTATTCCCAAAGAGCCAGGTCCTGATTTCCGCCTTCTTTGGGCTACCGTGACCTCATCAAATTCATAATGGACCATTGCAGAAGAGGGCACGTGCCGGAATGGCCTCTTCAATCACACCTTCGCGTCGACCGCGCCAGCCATGTCAGTTCCCTGACATGCCGTACTCCTTACCGTAACCCATGTCCTACCGTACTCGTGTCAGGTCGCTGCTGTTCATTGTGGGCGGTCCGGGACTGGCTATGATGATTCTGGCCATCAACATCTTCATCTGTCTCATTGTGAAGAAGAAGGTTGTGTGGAAGGGGAGGGAATGGAGGGAAGAGAAATGTGTGGAGAATGACATCATCCCATTAGACGACCGCTCATGGGAGAACAGACAAGAATAACATGGGTCATTCAATGTTTATTGTTAGTTGAAAGAATGGTACGTCAATGGTGTGGAAAAGGGGCATTAGTGAACTGTCGACAGCACACGAAGGGGGAATGACTGAAGAATGAGGACATTGAGTTGGTTGTCGAGATGGAAGTCGCAATGGACAAGTGCTTCGAAGTGATGGACAACGTCCTGGTGCAACTCGTACCCAAGGCACTCCTGGATGATCTTCAGGCATGTATATACTTCTTGTACTAGAAGAAACAATAGTAGTTATTGTCAACTGCAGAAAAAACATGTTTCCCAGTCGAAATGGATCTTTGTAATATCAATGCCAATCAATAAACTTGTTCAGGACGCGATCAAGAAGCAGTCGGGCAATGATGACACGAAGACGGTGACGATCGGAACAGACAGCAAGATGGCTTGAATAAAGATGCTAACGAGAATGAGGAATGAGTACAGCCATTGTGGGATTATGAAGGATAAAGGACATTAATAAAAATAGCAATCGACCATTATATAAAATCGTCTATTCTTCTTTATTTGTCTAGACACTTGTCGTATGAAGAGAGTCTGTATGCAAACAATCAAATAAGTTCCTTCTTCGTCCTTGTCTTAATCCCGCTTCAGCGCAGGGTCCGAAAAGTCAATGAATTTTCCCGTTACTTCGATTCCATATTTTTCAAATACTTTTCTCCGATAAATCTCTTGTTGCGGTTTCAAGAAAGGAACTCAATAGACAGGAATGATCGGATATCGGTTTTGAGTTGTGATGAGTGTAATGGAACATGAGGTGAGCACACGAAGAAACAGTGTGAGGGAACAAATGTATCATCATTCGAAAGCCGAGAGATGATCGTTCAGTGATTTTAATTTCTGTGTAGGACGCATCGCGTCTGATACAATTCACGCACCAACTACAGTAAACGAACCTACCAAATCAATTATCGTTGGATAGAGTGTAAATGTCGATTGAGCCACTGCCTTTAATCAGATGAAACCACACCTGCGGCAGTGCCTGCGCCCTTTGGTCTGAGTTCTCTGATGAAATTCCCGTATGGATCTAAAATTCAGAGTTCCAAGTACTGCGACTCATCATGTGCATTCAGAACAGTCAGTGGTCATCCCAATCACCATTTTTTTCCTGATAATTTGTATGAAAACTACCCTCTCTGTCATTGTAACAATGATGCTACTACGCGCGCTCCACCGAGAAAAACCGTAATTTCCGAAATTCCAGTTGGAGCAGTCGCCAGAGCAACGAAAATATTAGTCATTCTTTCTGCACTTTCTAGGGATTTTCGGGGTTTTGCCAGTTTTTGCAAATAAATAGGCGTTGCTGACCGCGAATTCGGAATTATTTATTTATTTAAATAGTTTCTTGTTAATGTGTACTTGATTATTGCTTCCGCTTGACCAGTTTGCGTGACGTCACATGATCTATTTCAGGAAATGCTCTCTTCCCTGTGCTTTGCGGCCATTGAAGAGGGAATGGAGGATTCCGGTTGGGAGCACCGAACAGTGCTACAAATGAACGAAGAGTGCGACTATCTCGAGGTCGAACTCACTTCATCAAGGTTCGCTCACTATTTATCCTTTTTCATACTTCAATTTTCACTTTAGTTCATCGTTCGACCCGATTCCTCCAAGGATATCGCATCAATCCATTGATCCTTTCTTCGATTCATACGATTTTCCGGGGAACCAGGTATGTTTAAGCCTTTTTAGCTGTACAACATATTAATGCTGCTTACAAATAGAAAATAGGCGTATTTCTTGGCTTTTCTATACCGAAAAAACACTCTCGAATACGTATACTATCATAGAAATCAGCTTGTCGGATGATACATGTTAATAAATATCGATAAACTTGTGCGCCGCCTCACCTATTCGCTGAATATGCATTTTCCAACCACGCGCAACGGAATATTTGGATGAGACCCACGTGGATCGAAAGAGCACACTCCATTACATATAGAAACATCAAAATCAGCATCTCAGAACATCTGCAACATGCTTAGAAAAAATTAATAGACTTGAGAGCCGCAGCACTATCCCGCTTGAAATGCAATTTCCAACCTTGCGCAACGGAATATTTGGATGATACCCTAGCAGTTCGAAAGAGCACATTCGAATACATCTACGAACATCAAAATCAGAATCTCGGAACACTTGTAGCATGTATGGAAAAGTCGATCAACGAGAGTACCGCCTTGTTTCAGCGTCGAATATGCTATTTTCAATCGAGCGCAACGAAAAAACACACTAGAATACATATATTAATATTGAAAACAGCTTGTCGGAAAACCTGTAACCTGTTTATAAAAATCGATAAGCTTGGGCGTCACCTCATCTCATGGCTAAATATGTAATTTCCAGCCGAGCGCAACGGAATATTTGGTTGTGACCTTTCTAATTCGAAAGCGCACATTCGATTGTGTATATCGATATCGAAATCAGCATCCCGGAAAGCTCAGGAAATATGTGATGTTACAAAATGCGCATGAAATGTATTCTTTACGCGCTAGCAGTTTTTGAGTTCAAACCGAAACATGGCATTAAAGGCTACTTTTTGTTGGATAATAGAGTCAATATTCGATGTAAATAACCACTGAAATACGCGCAAACAAAAGAATAAACATTTAAAAAAACAGTTTATCAAAAGTCTAATTTTTGTGCATTTTGCAAAAATAATGCGGGTTACTGTAAGTCGAAATTGCGAAAAACCATGCGCTGCTGTCTCTATTATGGTTGGCAGTTTGACTAAATTTTCGGATATGTTTCACCGTGGCTATATATATTATATTTATAAGAGCTGTGAAACATATCCGAAAATTTAGTCATACTGCCAACCTTCTATCTATATGTTGATTGTTTGAGTGTTCGGTGGTGGAGGAATTGCCGTCTTCATCTTCTTCCATCGAATCTTCTCTTGTTCCACTTTCATCGCGAACTTCCTTGAGATGTCGTGTGAGTCATATTTCCAATCAACAAGACTAAAAAATTGCATTTATCCGTTCTATATTTATAATTGATATTTTTTCATTTCAGCAGCGACTTTCCCCTGAAAGCTCGATACTCAGGCTCCGCGGTGGAGGAATCGAGAGGAGGGCACACAGACAGAGGGAACGATTACAGGTACCATTGGGTGGATATGGACAGGCTTCGTACCTTCCTCCAGGGTAGTCACCTTGCTATTCAGAGTGTTCACAACGATATTCGACTGAATTGTAGTCTAAAAATGAATTTTTCGCTCTGCAGTGTTCCAAAAGTTTTAGGTTATTCATATCGTGATTTTGTTGCGATTGTGCCCATGTATAATTGAATTTCATACAATATTTTGTAGTTTGTAATATATATGCATAAATATATTAGATTCAGATGCATGGCTGTGAAGGTTGTCTCGTTTGGACCCTACAGGCCTCTCCCCTTTCTCCTCCCAATTGTTCCTGTCCCAGAAGGAGGGGAATCAACTCTGTCAGGAGACTCGGACTGCTACGGTAAGTGTCCTGCTCTAACTTTTATTTTAAAAATGTGTTTACTATATCAGGGCCACGCATGCCTCTGTTTTTCATTATTTTGAACTAACGATAAGCTCTAAATGTGGAGAACTTATGATAAATTATACTTTGTGATTAGACACACATTGAAATATTCATAATGACGTTTTCCTTCATCTCCCCTGACATGATCCTTGAGATGTCGTTTGCGAGACTCGCAGCTTCGTCCCATTCCATCCCCTGCATCAAGGAGATTCATCTACAGCTATCACGTCGATTGTCAGCCTTTATTATGATTAAATTTGCAAAATGCCATACTGAAATTGTTGCAAACTGCGTAAATACACAGCCGGTCAGAATGGTAGTGAGACGACCATTTGTTCGGTGCATGCAATGTTTATAAATATTTATAAATAGTTAAGCAGCAAAGATTTTGCAGAAAAACCCGCACATTTCAGGTTTTCTTCGCTGGTTAAATTAAATTTTTAAAACTTACATTTTCAGTTCTATTGATAAAGCATATTTGCGATAATTTGTTTAGGCGCACTGCCCGCAATAGCCGAACGTCTAGAGGAGAACGATGAACAGGCAAGAATGTCATTATAATAATAAATGAATACATAAAGGATTGATGTTTCTATAAATGTTTGCAAAGCATAGTTCATCAATTAATTTCAGGACGATGGAGTCGGCACGGGCATGCACAGATTGGCCATTACGGAGCGCAAAAGGTGGGCATACTGTAGAGAATCACAAAACTGATCAGTTACTGTAGTTAAAAAAGAGGTAACCCAGACTTACCGTAGTCATTGCCTCTGAACGGTCTTGTTCGTAAAAAGCATTGGACAGTTTGTGAATAAGATTATCCATTTCAGTGTACCTCCTCCCCCTCCGAGTCCCTCGACTGAATCAGTGGAGGATGGACTATCCCAATTGGCTGTCACACAACAACCCGTACTGTCTGAAGGTTGGTCACGTTCAATGTCCATATTCTTCGAGTTGTAGTCATGGATATAGTGGGAGTATTGTTTATAACTATGATCGGCATTTTATTACAACGCTGTAAATAGGGTTTCACTGCACACATTTCATCAGTACTTACAATGAACTGACCCTATATGGCTGCAGCAAAAATACTCCTGCTTTACCGCAGGCACCTTGTGAAATGGCTAAATGAATGGCGCTATTTTCTCTTCTCTAGTACTTCTTGTTTCCTGGTACGCGTTTTGGGATTTACTATTAGCGTTAAGACTGTTTAGTATCCTGGATGACAAGATCTCTTTCATCTTTATCATGCCATTCCTCGTTGTAGATGACATGTGTGCTCGTCTATCTGCCCTTCCCCTTGGACATCATTCGACTCCTTCAGTCACTTCCCTTGAGGGAGCATTGGCTGCACGACTCCATATCACCTCAAGGAGGTCACAGGTATTTGCTTCCTATTTTTTATGAGAGAAGATAGTCTGTAAATTGATGTGCAGCCTCGTTCTTATGCTTTATGCGGGCTATGAAACATAACCGTATGGGGGCGATACGGACAAAATGTTTTCCATCTAGCCCATCCTGTTAGCGGCTACAACCAAACAACAAGATGGAATCTTCTAATATCATATTATGATCTCCCAATCAACTATATCAGCTCGAGTGACTATTTAGTAATTAGCAACTAGTCCGTATTTCCGCCCTAAAACTGGCTATGTGAACGATTTTGGTAGTGAGTTTGTATGAAACATCTCGGCCATTTGTTATGTTTTCTATGGAATGTGAATAGAATTTTAAGAATATCTATGAGTGCAAAAGTATTTTATTAGTAAAGTCTGAAATTTACCTTAATGTTATCCAGAAAACATTTTAAAATGATATAATACGTAACGGGAAGTATTCTTAATTCTTCTTTTTCTATTCCTTTCTCATCTGTCTTCCAAGCCAAGAATATTCTATGATGTGTGTTTTGATTGCAGGATTCATGAAATGTCGACTTCTCTTCACTCTTTCTTCAACTACTTCCCAATGCGTGAGTGCCACAATTGTATTCCATATTCTTGTCTCATTTTACCATCCCGTTTTTTGTTTGTTCTCGGTTCTAATTGTTCTAGTGACTAGTCGAGAAGAGTTTATAATCAAAAGTAGTTGCAATTGTTGCCTTTCCATACTCGTGCTCTTTCTTACTGTATCATCGCCGTCTTTTTCTGCTTGTGACCCGAATCCTCAGGGATTATTTTGCGTTCTGTGATGGCGAAACCATAATCGTTTATCATTTTTATCAGTAATAATATTTCGCTCAAATTATTGTTGCTCAAGCATGAGCCCTTTATGATAAATTGACACTGGAGTTACATATGATCTATCAAGACACATTTTTTTGATCAATTCTCCTGGTTTTTCCATAGGAAGTGCTTTCATCTGACCACTTCAGTTTGAAGTGGATTGTATCTTTTCCTACGCTGCATTGGTCATTTTGGGCCGACAATGGACATGACATGTTTTGGTGTAATCCACCCTTCTCATGGAAGGAGACAAGGAAATGAGTATGAGTGACTGTGAGTAACAAGGCTAATCCTCGATGATGTTCTTCCTTCATGGTCCTTCCCTTCTCTTCCTTCTCTCGACAGCTCATTCTCTTCTTGTCAACGAGGCAGTAGCACAATGGACGTCTTTCACTCCATTCTCCTCTCATCCAACAACTCCATAGATTGACGAGACGTGTTTTGGCGACACATTCTGCACTTGACTGTCTCTTTCTTTGTCATTGTCCAATCCATGAAGGACTTGTGGAAACGACAACGTGGTCATTTCTTCGATAATGGCAAAGGGTTGTATGTGCTATTGATTCATTATGATCCATTTTGTCATTCTGTCCCAAGTATCATTATTTTTCACCCTTGTAAACATCGGTTAATCTACTCCTATCTGCATCATTTACGGTTCAACAGCAACTGTACATGATTACAGGATGTTGTGTTTTATCAAGTCCTTTGTCCAGGAGGTGAAGTGGTGTAGTGGTCTAAGGCGCCGCTCCCAATCGGTCAGTCGCGGGTTCAATCCCCGCCTATCCTTCCGTGGGTCGGGGAATTGGTAGCGTTGAATCGCTGTAAGGTATCGGCCTGGAGAAACGAGTGGGACCGCCAGGCTTAAATCTCCCAATCAAGTCTGGCCTTAGCAGATATGTGCCCGCAGGACGAATGAGCCTAGAGACACGGGTCTACCTTTACCTTTTACCTTTTTTGTCCAGAACCACAAGATTGAGGAAGTGCACTCTCTTATTATGTACTTCGTTGTTCCACTCCACATTCCCCCTTTGATTTCTGAACCCCTCCAGAGTTCTTCCATATTCCTCAGTCCACTCACGGCGATTCAAGGGGTACATTGGTGTATAACGCACTAGGCACACCATGGTCCAACGGGGGAATCGAACTCACGCCCTCACGTCCTCACGGGTGTAAGACAAGCGCGCTACCGACTGCGCCATGGGGACTGTGGAGGGCGAAATCCAGGGAGAGCAAAGAAGTAGGAAGGACTGCTCCCGCTTCTGCGCTCCACCGAACAGTCCGCGCTCCACCGCAATTCCGAATATCAAACAGAATATTTTTGGGAATCGTCGGCGAACTTGTAAATTCCTTAATGTACGCCTTATGGGGAGTGTGAATCGCCGTGCACTCCCACTACTCATGTTGTTGCGCATGAAAATACAGGACATTTTTATTTGATTCGCGGTCCCATGGGCTCTGTATTTGCATAACAAGTTCTTGTGTGAATACTTCTTCTCTTGTTCTCTTTATCCAATAGGAATAGAGTGAGTAATGAGAAAAGAAGTTCTCTCCTTATGACAACACTACTTTTTGCAATTCGTTGTTGACACACTCACGAAATGAATGGATGGATGCCGTGAGATTTGTGTCCAGAGGGCCCCTGAAAAGAATCTGTCCAGTCTGAGACTCTATCTCCACACTCTCTCTATGGGGACTGTATCCTGTACAATACCTTGACTTCCTTGTACGCCACACGGAATTCTTCCTTCATACACGTTCCACCTCTTGTTCATGTCAGTCTTCCCCCATCAGAATGAATCTCACTATGGTCCCTTTCCCACTTGTCTAGGCAACCGTGAACACCGGAAGTAGCACCGACTGTACTGTCCAATTGGTTGACCCATTCCTGCTTGGACAAGTGCCATTTCCGGCTAATATGCGATATGTATCCATCCTGGACACCCCTCACGTGTCATAGCATATTAGCATCTGTGTTTCTTACAGTCTGAAGAGGTCACGTGAAAACCCTCGTAGACTCTCGGATTGCATATCCCTCAATGGTCAATCTATTCATCCTTTGATCCTCGTGGTCCATTCCTGTTTGTGTTTCATTCTCTCCTCTATTCAACTGGGAGGGAGGGGCGAAGGCCACTTTGTAGACTTCTCACACCTGTCAAAAGGGGGACTTCATTGTCCTCCTTCCCCTCTGAGACCCTTCATTCGTCCCCTTCTAACACGGTTGACGCCTCCAGTCTCCCCTGGCAATGAAATCAGTTGCAATGTCATTTCGCGTCACATTTTCCGTTCTTCTTCGAAATGTCTACACATTTAAGGGACTTGTGCTCCTTGAAATACACGACAACTACACTGGGTATCTATTTAGAGTAGCTCTCCCTGAGGAAGACTGGTCTTTCAACAGTAATCCTCTGGTATCCATCACCCTCTGGAACGTCTTCCCTGTCTTGAATGCCATGCTTGATCTGTTTTGGCAGTGTCCATTTTCTTCGTTTCTGTATGTGTCTGAGTGTAGAGAGTGCGGTTTCCCGTTTCAATGAGTTCTTCTCTCTTTCTCCTTTTCCATAGTTTCTTTTCCTTCCCACGACCATCATTTATGAATTCACGAGGGAGGTCTCACTTCTCGAACGGAGAGACCGAGACTTCTCTTATCCCGTGCCAAACATTTATGAACTGTGTTTTGCAAACTTTTATCCTCGGTCCACTTCCTCTTACAGTCTCTTTACTGACGCAAGTCATTCATTGTTTCGAATACATAACAGAGTATGTCCCTGCGAATCCAGGTTGACTGGACCCAAACTGCAGGAAGGTCTGCAAGTATCATTTCCGTGAAGGAGTCTGTACTTTTTGTTTTAAATCCTGAGTGAACTTCCTCCTTTGGCCGACCTCCTCCCCCTTCTAATGGCTTCCTTCCTCTCGTGATCTCGTATGATGTAAATGTCCGAAGTGAGAAAAGTGTTCAGAATGGAATGAGCAACCCATGAGTGGAGTTCTTCCATGGTCGTGCTCCAGGCAGTGATACTCGCAGCAGTCACAACATGTGAGTACACAAATCATTTTGAAGGGTCTGGTATTGATATTCGGATTATCACTGTGATAATAGAACTCATACGCCACATGTTTTTTCCTAGTCTGTGAACTTTTTTTTCGGAACAGCATGTCTTTCGATTTAGCCCTATGGACAACAGGAAATAGTCAAATACTTTTACCCATGATCGTCGGCAATTAAATTTGCAATGATTTTCAAAGATCTTTGTCCCAATGACGGAGCAAATATCCACGGAGTAGCTACGTTCCCACTCACATTGTTTGTACATTCGCTCTTTTCGTCTTTCTTGCCACCTCCAAATTGACTGCAAATTAGCAATTCCGAACACATTCGAGAGTTCCTGGTTGTCAAAATTCCGCCTGCCGCTTGAGTAGAGGGATATTCCAGTCTATTTTCAAGTCCCGTATCGGTCTCCAATTTCCGCCTCAATGCCAAAATGATGCGGACTTGACTGCTGAACTCAGAATCATTTTTAGCCTTCAAGTAATGAGAATGTCATGATGAGGACACATTTGGGGGTGTGGGAGCACACTTTTGGAATGTAATTGGATGAGGATATACCACTTACGAATGATATTATTGATTTATGTACCGTTGAGTGTGTTCATCGATCTACGAGGTGACCACTCCTCCCCCTTGCACAGTTCGTTGTGTGGATGCAGTGAAGAAGAGCTTCACATCTATCATCGGTAAGTCATTACCTTGGATGATGCTGATTTTGAATTTTCCTTCTGAAGTAGTCGATTTCATTAAACCATTTCAATATTCATTGTATGGAGAAACAGGAGTGGTTGTTATTCGGGTCTTAGAAATGATCCTTCATGATTTTTCTGCAGGTTCTCGTACATCATCATATACTCCTCATCCTGCCCTTCTCACTCCACCCATTCATCATATTCTCGAGACAACCGACGACCTCACCAACATCTTCAGACAGATTCAGTGGACTTGCTAGTAAGGATTGAGTCAGTTCAACCCTGAACTGTTACCAATTCAGCGCCGCTTCGTCATTCGATAGTTGTCTTCGGAGTTGTCCTGATTCTTCATCTCGTACTACTCTCATAGCCTCGATCTCACATTGGTTATTCTACTGCAGAGTCGTTCATAAGCCGACACGAGGTCAGTTTCTTTCGTATTCTTCTATAATATGCTTCTGGATCAACTGATAAAATTGTATCGGACTCTGAACGACTGGTTTCACAACATAACTGAATAATTGATGATTCAGACGTTCTGGACTACATCCGGTGTGAACGGACCCATCTTCGAAGAGCGAGGACCAACTGTTCTCCCATTCAGGCACTTTATTCCTTCTTCCATTGAATCACGAGTCTCTTTCAGTTGGCGGACATCAACACGACCACAAACGGACTCGAACACTTTTGCAAGTGAGAAATGATCAAAATGTAGAGGGAACGATCGAGAACAATCCGTGAATCTCCCACGACATCTTTTTTTCGATTGCTTGCCGTCTCTTCCACAGAATCCCATCGTTGACATTCACTTTTTGTCTTCATGCAGCTCTTTTTAGGGCCTTCGAACGGTACCACCTGTGCTTTGAGCGATCTCGTCCAGAGTGTTCCCAGGGAGCCCTTGAAGTAAGGAGAAGGAGAGACGGGATGTTTTTGTTCCGTGAGAACGATGGAATCTGATTTCAGATGAAGAACAAGATGGAGGTGGCACTACAACAGACATACGAGAGACTTCTATCTGGGGGAAGAATGCAGTTGCCAGGTTGGAGATCATGTTTACATTCAAAGAGACGTTATAAAATTGGATAGCAACCAGGCACTAATATAGATCTAGCACTTATTCTCATGACTACCACATTCAGATCCCTGCACATCGTGGAGGAGGAAACCTCCTGAAAATGTTCGTCTGCCTGAAGATGATAATGAGGAGGAGATGGAGAAAGCTGAGATGAGGACGGGACAACACGTGGTACATCATCCCGAGAAGGAGAATAGGAAGGAAGTTGAAGAGGAAGAAGAAGAAGAAGAAGAAGAAGAAGAAGAAGAAGAAGAAGAAGAAGAAGAAGAAGAAGAAGAAGAAGAAGAAGAAGAAGAAGAAGAAGAAGAAGAAGAGGATGAAGGGATGAGAGAGCAACAATCGGGACGAGAAGAGGAAGTTGAGGTCAGTTGATGGGAAGAAGAAGAAGACAAGAAAGAACTCTAAAGGGACTGGGAAGGGAAATGGATACGTTGAACGTGTTCGTTCTTGCACAAACACAAAATGTTCTCCTTGCAGCGTTCGACAACTGTGTGGAGGCATGCCCTTCCTACACCAACTGTCGAATCAACCACGTCTTCTCCTCCTCCTCCACCACCTTCTCCTAGTCCTTCACCTCAAGAAGAACAACCAAGGGCATATACCCCATCTTACGCCACTCTCATCATTCCAACTCCTTCCCTCATCCCCATCGTTCTATCCACAGAAACATATGATGACGAGGATTCCCTCATAACCTCCACTGATGAAACACCCCCAGTTTACCCAACCGAGCCCTCCATTAGGTCCCACGAAGAACAGCAACAAGATGATCACACAGTATCAGCCTTCTTGGAAGGCGCCAGTCATCAACCCTCCTCTTCCCTTTCTTTCACTCAGTCTTTCACTCTTCTCATTGCTCTGTTGCTTCTGATTGACCTCTGAATACGTATCCATGTGCTCAGGACGCTACTTCTACCATAATCTTTTATCAGGGGGGGGCGGAATACAAATGGAGACACGGGTGTATGGAAACGGTGCTCGAGACCACTCACTTTCACACTGCCAATCTGTTCATTTTGTAGGTAAGGAACTGCAGCATACCATGGAAGAGTCATTTCTCACGTCTTTCTTGTTTAAACACAAATAATCTATAAAATTATTGTAAATACACTAAAAGTGGGTTGCTGCAATTGTTATCCTCTGTACAACAATGGTCAGTGTGTGTATACCCGATAGAGAATGAATTATCGAAAAGAATGTATAAATGAATGAATTCCTATGTCTCGAAGTGTTTGAGTGTCCAGAGAAGTCCTGAGAGATTGCACAGTGAAGACACGTCGTGAATGACAAAAGGAAGGAGAAGAGGGCAGTGCAAGAAACACATCATCAATCTTTCTCGCTTGTTATAGTCACATAAAGCACAAAATCCTCGAAATAAGCAAAATCTGTTCAGGATTGAAGCTGCCTAATGTCAATGGTGAGAAAAGAATGGTGACAGATTTCTTGTATTCACTGTATTGATGACACCTCAGGCCATCTTGCCCTTGGGAGATTCTTTGGAACAAAGAATGCAAATGCCATAGATGAAAGCGATGATCGTCCATGTTGAGAAGAGAGTGATTCCAACCTCAAACGGATCTTTGTACAAATATCAAATTATTCAAGATTCGTTGCTAGATTCCAGTCAAATGGCTACATCATGATCGCATTTTGGGCATAGATATTAGTGAATCAGAAGAGTTTTAAGTGAGCAGCTCACCCAGTGATTTCCATTCCAATCGTCGTGGTACGCATACTGAGAGTAGACCTGAGCTGAGAGAATGGCCGCACAACACTGAAACATTCGACGGTTACGTTCTGTCGCGTCTTGAGGTGGTTGGGCATTATTTCGATGTTATAATGATATCAAGACAATATGATCGTATTCTCATACAATACCTACCACAACTCTTGAGTAGATGACGACAACTCTATCCCTGTTATTGGACCAATGGAGTGCGTGCTGTGAGATACAATATGAAGAAACGAAGAATGCACCCATCACACGACCCAATAACTCATGAGATTCATCCAGAGGAATGGCAACCTTAATACAAAATAAATACATTGAAAAGAAACTTCAGCGCTTGACACTTATCGAAATTAAGAAACACATTAGATGCTTTTTTCCAAAAGTGGCGATTTTTTGGCCAATAAATTTACGAATTTCGCATTGTCTTTTTGAAATGCAGATGATTTCTCCGTTCAACACATACTTCGTTGATAGTAAAGACTGACTTGTCTATGGAGGAGCCACTTGGGGAATGTCAACCATGCAGTTCCAATGGCAATGGAAGCAAGACAGTCTAATTGGTACAGGAAGTTGCCCACTTTGTTCTCAGGGAACAATGTCGTGTCTGCAACTATACATACTGTTAATGATGAACGAGTAGTTCCTTGATTTCTAACTGCAAAATTACAGTAACGACAAAAAGTATCGGGCGCTTTACTTTTCCACTGATATCTCAGCTCAAAATATTTTTAAAATCCTATTTTTGAACACACTACTTAGGCCATGTAGCAGGTGATTTCTGAATAGGGCGACCAAACATCATCAAAATATGAGTATTTTCCCCGACCCCTCAGGGTAAACTGAAAATCTTTTGAAAAGCAAGCCAGTTTATCCAAATTATGGGAAGCGGAATCGAAAACTACACGGTCGTCCTAGTCTGAAATCATCTGCCACATGGTCTAAGTAGTGTATCAAAAAATATGATTTTTAACATATTTTTCAGCTAATATAAAAAGGTAAACCGCCAGATATTAGGTTGGAACATAAGTAATGGTATACCAATTTTCACATCGATTATCTTCGTACAATCTGATATTTGCCACTGCCTATAATTATCATAGACTCCCCACACAAGACCTCACTAGCTGCCACCATCACCAGCCTCTTTCGCAATAACGCTTCGAGGTAGCTCTTTTGCCCGAGCCAGGGCGAATCAAAATGTTCCGAAAAGGGGGAACTGCGCGAAAATAGGCCAACTTCGAAAAAGCGCGCCGCGGCGCTTTATTGCGAAAGAGGCTGGTGATGGTGGCAGCTAGTGAGGTCTTGTGTGGGGAGTCCATGATAATTATGGGCAGTGGCTAATATCAGATTGTACGAAGA
>JACMIF010000656.1:12142-33085 GCA_014805445.1 Diplogasteroides magnus | reverse complement strand
CCTTCCCCACCCCCCCCCCGCGCCCAACCCCCTTCGCTAGCAATCCGCCCTTTACACCCCGCCCCGCCCGCTCGGGGGGGGCGGGGCCGAAATCAACTCAACAATCTGTTTACTTTTCCCGATCGTTCCCACCTCTACTTTTTTGTCGCAGAAGCCCCCGATCTATTTGGATCTTCTGCTTCTTGTCTGGTGCCTTATCATTTCAGAGACTATCTGGGATTTTCCAATCCGACTGATAGTCTTTGATTCCTGGTTGTGGAGGTCATTAGAGAACTACTGCGATACTCACCTCTGTTGACTGTCACTTGTAGACAAGTTGTAGTTCGAAATTGCCACTGATTTAAAGAGATGGAAGAGAACTAGGAAGTCTTTTATTCCAAAGTTATGAATGCGATGAAACTTTGTCAATGCTGTCGCCATTGTTTCTCTCTACCGGCTGCACTTTTTTAAACAGTTTGTCTACTACGTCATAGCTTCTCAATATGAGGATTCTTAGATTGATGTTCTCAGAATCGTATGGTTGTAGTAGTGGACACTCGACTTCTTCCACTCGCTTTCCCTCCTTGTCAAACTTGTTTCCCTCTCTACCCATTATGCACGCGCTCCATTAGCGATTCGTTAACCGCGTTTACCGTTTTGACCTCCGTTTCCGGCAAAACATTGCAAAGCGCCCCCCCCCCCCCGCATCAAGAAATCAATTCCATCGTTGCCTCCTTTTTATAGGACTTTTAGTATTTTAGCTCTGCATAACATGGCACTTGCTATATAAACATGCAAAAGTTATAAGCATTTGATATTCTCGATTGTTCTTATCCTTGATTTCTTGTCGGTAAGTTTGCAAAAAAATAGCTTTATACTGTCAAAAAAGTTTTTTGTCATTGAAGACAAATTGTTCAGTTGGTTGCTGTGGCAGCTTCGCTGCTCCGTCGAAGTGGCGAAGAAGGCAGCAAAGGCAATTGCTATCGCAGTCCGAGACTCCGTCCTATGGCCCATCGGTGACTCCATCGGACCACAAGGGATTACTGTAACTGTCTTCATTCAGGGATTCTCATAATAGACGCACTCTATCAATTGTCGGCGGTCTTCTACAGGACAGCATTGCAGCCGGTGCTACATGCACTGTACCTGAGATACAGGGTGGGTCGGGATTACGGTACTTACTTGATTAAGGCGGTAATTACTGTAGGTAATAACTATTGTATTAACCTTTTTTTATAAGAGTCGTCTTATCTTGTGAAATTTGGCGACTCAGTATTGAAGAGACATTTAAGAGAATGACTCGCAAATTTCTTTTTCACGTCCAGTTCTTCTGGTATATGACAATTCAGGTCTTGGAGGACTATGTTTTCATCTATTTCCTCGGACCTGCGTGTAAGACGTTCATAGACAGCATTCCCGAGAAGAATCCACTCTGTGGTGGGTGGTCTTTCCATGTTTACTGTATACTTATGTGATTTTCGCTAATGTTGGCAAGGAAACAAGAACATTTTTAATAATAAGTTTAGTTTCCTCGGAACGATCAGAGAATCTCTATGTGATGGACAACTGTTCCCAGGGAATTAGACGCATGAGAAATGCATTTGTGGTTCCTCTCCATTCCTTAGTTTTCACTCAATCAATAGAAGAACGTAATTTTTAGACGACAGCGACGTTGAATTGGAGGGATTTCTGCCAGAAGAGATCAGCGAAGAGATTGAGAAGGTGAACAAAGATATTAGAATATTGGTGAAGGTTGCGACGCTTCCTAGAAAGAGGAAGAGCAGAGGAATAAATAAATGAATAGTAGATATGCTGAGAAATTCTGACCAATCGCTGTTTTGAAACTTCATTTTTCGCGCATTTCAGGCCAGTGAACCAGATCCAGACTCGGCTCTGGAGGACGATTTCCTTCCCCCAGACTCTCCTCTCGATCGTAAGTTACAGTATCCCAAAGAGTGCAACAGTCATGGTTCTGTGGGTCAGATTCATGCCACAAATGTTTCTCTTGCAGTAGAGGAGAGCGAGTTCACCACCGGGCTGTCGTTCCCTGCCGTGTATGCATCTGAGAGCAGCGATGAGGAGTTTGATCTACGAGGTACGTCGCACATCCAACTGGTTTCCCCCTTTGAATCATGGGCAAGCTAGACAAATAATTCAGGCGGCAATGGGGATAGAAAGCAAGATCAGTCGCGACCGAAGGCTTATCAGGTATTTGGCAGCTCTTGCTCAACTATTGTTACAAATTCAATTATCCATATTAGAGTCCACAAATCGCACCTCGAATTGCATTCCATTTCTTCTAACAATAAGTTATTCGGAGCGGTTGTCTATCAGCGACGAGAGACATCCGCTCCGAATGATTTAATGTTAGAGAAATGGAATGCACTTCGAGGTGCGATTGGCGGTCTCTAATCGATATCTTTCGCTTAACGCAGTAAATTCCAATTGGATTCAGCGTCGCCGCACGGAACGACGACAGGACGAAGGACCAGAGAAGCCTCCTCCTGATGGAGAGAGACAAACGACTAGGAGCAGTCAAAGAGAGAATCCTGATGAGTCATTTGAACTGCTACAGTAATCCCCCATACACCTTCCGTAGCACCATTAGGTACTGTAGAAGTGCTTTCACAGCATTCGCAGTATTACTATGACTACTCATAACGGGTTTGTTGCATCGTTAGAATTGATTTTTGTGCAGATCTGACCTACTTTTGTGAAACTTTGTAGCTGTTGTTGTGGTGTTGATTAGGGTAGTTTCTTGATAACACTACAATGTTTTGTGGCAATCACTCAAAACGGAGATCATTTTGCTCAATCTGCCATCATTTTGTGAGAAAAATCTTGTACATTTTGAGAAAGCTTTAGTAATAATTCATTATTAATTAGTTCATAATAATCATAGAAGATTATGATTCACTATTCGTGTAAATTGATGGTAGCATTGTGCTATTCACTTGTAATCGTTTGTCAATGAATGCTTTTCCTACGTATTTTGGCAAATTTACAACTTAATTTCAGCGCTTTATGAAACTGAAACTTAGTTTGAAGTCAACAAAATACTGTACGGAACAAGAAGATTTCAGCCGACACGAGCTCACCAAAGGTTTGTCTAGTTCGTTCGTCTTCGGTCAGACCACCGTAAGATTCTTCAGTAGATGTCATTATTTCTTTATCCGAAGACATTTCCTCATCTGTAATCTATTCATCATTCACCGTATTTCCCCGTCTGTTCACGTCATCATAAATATTGTAGATTTCTTCCTTGTATTAATCATCTTCCACTTCGTCAAAGACTCTTCAAGATCGACTTCAAGACTCCGGAGATTATTATTTCAATGTTCGAGGTCCCTCTTGTTCCCTCTCACCCATTTCATTAGATTGTCATCTTAAAATTCATAAGCGATTGCGCCAAAACTGAACATTTTATCAATCAACAAGTCTTCAAGGAACAAGTACAACAGACAACAACAATTAACTTCATGTTACATGAACAATTAATAACTAGTGCATGTCAACAGATTGCATAACAAAGTAACAGAATTCTCAATGGGAATCAAGATGTTTTAGAACATCAGTGCATTCTTTTACTGTAATAACTCATTTATTCCTCCAATTCCATCCATTTCGTCCATCCTTCCAGACCCATAGTTGTTCTTTCTCTTCGGAAACGGCTACCTCACCACAGTAGACCTGAAACATTCCTTTCCTCTGTCGCTCTTCATTCTGCGCAGTGTCCCATCGCCCCCCCCTGTTTTGCCATGCAATGATAAAATATGACCATAAAACTCGTTAATTTAAATGTAGGCAACCCTCACCCTCCCAGTTTCACATACCCCTCCCCGTACCTTTCGTATGAATTGTTCCAGTCTAATGTAGTCACAGGCTCCTTGACGAGTGGCCATTTTCCTGCGAAACAATCAATGAATAAGGTCAGTGGGAGAGCGAAACTTCATGAAAGTTGAATAGACAACATACTAGGGTATCGCATGCGAGTCTTTTAGTGCATTCGTCATGCCTCTACTCTCATCGGTGCGGTTGTCTACATAATACAGACACAACCGAACCTCAGAGAGTAGAGACACGACGAATGCACTAAAAGACTCGCATGCGACACCCTACAACATACTTGAGAGGGACACTCATGATCTGTCCAAGAGCCTTTGCAGCCATTGAACGAAGAGAAGAAAGGTAAATCATTCACTCATTCGCTACTCATCAAGCCAATCAAAGCAAATCTACATAAGTTTGTCGATATCGACATGCTGAGAGCTGCCACAACATGTGATTGGGGGAGTCCATTTGTGCCAGCTGCCTTATAGCCAACTCCTCCCATATATAAATATTACTACATCATTTAAAAAAATGAATACCGTAATAATAAAAATTATTCGCATAACAGAAGTGAACAATTACCTCCATATTGATTGCGTAAATCTGCACGGCGTCTGGATGGTTCTGCAAAGAAAATGATGAGGTGGACGACTGTCAATCATCACTCACGGAGAGTGCACGATGAATGTACCTGCGTCCCATCTCCTGACCAAAGTCAACTAAATAAGTCTTTACATTACGTATTTATCAAAGAAGCGTCTAAAATAGTGAATGTTTAGAACCTCGATTGGCGTAAATCGCTCCATCCTCTCGAATCACTGCATCTTCCCCAAACACAACAGGATCGAAGGTCAAATAGGACATCTACAAAGAACGTTATTCGAAAAATCACCATCAAAACATTATTAAAGTACCGCAGTAATTCCTCCATTCTCCAGATTGACCAAGTATTGTCCACCCTTCTTTGACTGCAGAAGTGCCATTTTATCGTTTGCAATGCCTTCGATCGGAAAGAATCTGCAATTCGATATCTAAAATTGATTGTGGAATTATTTGGTCTAAGGCTTTAGAAGCTAAATATAGATCAATCATATGCATTCAGAGAAACCAACTTGATTGATGAGAGAGTTGAGACATCTCCTTCGTATTGCGCCAAGACGTTGTTAGTAGCACTGCAAAAAAAAAAAAATTTGCCTGCATATCTCAAAAAATTGGCCTCAACAGAAGAACCAACTTCCATTCCCTTCTTTTTATAAGCTATACATATTATTAACGCAACTAAAGAATGTACCTGGGAATGAATTCTTCGGAAGTGAGCATCATTGGGAACTTAAAAAATCTTACTCCACTCTCCATTTCTTGTATCAAGAACATCCAACTCCTTCAGTTCATTATCCTCATCCTCTTCATCACTATCACTGTCGAAGTTATCAATCCGGTTATTAATAAAGTCATTAACACGGTTATTGATATAATTTTCACTATCGTCGTATTTATTATAGTCCTTCAGATAAGCAACCTAAAAATTTGAACGCATAAATTCACTCATTATCCCAAATAACATACTTTGTGCTTTCCCAGTCGAACAGCCCTCTTCATACAGCTGACAGGCAATGTAGAGACCATACGTGCGACATCATCTGAATGACTAAGTTGATTACAACAGACTCTCTATACTTCCCCAGGGCTGGGATACACTTCAGCCGAGATTTCATAATTTTTGGTCAAAGGATCTCTAGAGGGAATCAAAATCAGCATCCTTTCTTAGTAACACTTTTTTTTAATGTTTCGAAATAATTGTGCAAAAGACGTTTGTATTCGGCGAGATTCGAACCACGCGCCCTGAACCACAGTTCAGCTACAAACATTTTGCTAAAACATTAATGATAGGCTTTTTTCTACGTCTAAAAAATCAGGGGTGTAGATTGGATCCTGGCGCATAACATATCAAAAATTGAGGGAGGTTTAAAAAAATATATTTCAGAGATAATAGCGGCCTTCAAGCGCAGTTTTATCGATCATTCCGCCATACCAGTTATCCAATCTGGACCAAAAGTTTATTTTGTATACAACTTTTGATGCTCTATCGAATGACTACGACAAATGGGTTAGTTCGAAAGTTTGAAAAATTGATCTTTGATCAAAAATCATGAAATCGCGGTTGAAGTGTATCCCACCCCTGGGGTGTTACCTTGAAAGTTTCAGGCATGGGAAAATTATTATAAAAATTGTTGTGCCACCCCCTAACGAGGCCTTCTCCGTTCTTACAGTAAGTCTGTTTTAAATTAAACATCTACGCAAGATTTTTAAAGTTAACAAGGGAAACAATAAAACAAAATAAAGAAATATGAACCTTCTTCTTCCTCGTTGTTTGCATTGGCTTCCAAAATATCATTGAATTCCACCTTCCAAATGATCATCCCATTGTCAATGCTATTATCATGGCCACTAAAAAACACAGTCGGTAAAATAAAAATGCACGAAAGACAAACCGCATAGGTTCCAAATCAGGAAATGTATGCTTCTTCTTTTCAGTGAAAATGATAGAAGTAGGCAGACGCACGAAACAGTCAAAGTCTTTGAAGGAACACTGAAGAGAACGGGATCACATCATTTGCGCACATCTCTGCATCTCTCAAAACTCTGTCAGGTTTTATGTTCATGATTCGCACGGAACAGGAAAGTTGCTTGTCCAGAGTTGGGCAGCACGACAGTAAATTCCACAAAAATTTCAGATTTGCGAGGGCCCAAAGCCAAAATGCCAAATTTTGCGGGTGCCGGACTAAAAATTGCCAAATTTTGCGGGATCATAGGATTAGCCCATCTTTGAGTTTTTCTCGGCAACATAAGCAACTTTACTGTTGGGTGCGAATTATGAAAATGAAAAAGAGTTATGAGAGATTCTGAGGTTGTGCGCAAATGATGTGATATCGAACAGAACATATTTAAAAGAATAGTAAGACTACTCGATTGATATTATGGATACAAATAATGGCAAATCGGACCCTGTTTTGCAGCAGGTACCAGTACTTGGTGCTGATCTGCGAAAAGTCCGAATTCTCTCCCGTTGCAGAGACAATGAACACGATAATGTCTTGCTTATAACCACTACAAATTAAAAAAAATTATAAGAAGATAATTTGCGTGAAAACAACGCGTTTAGTGGTCAGACATTTTGGAACCCGAACGATCTGATATTGAATTTGTAAAGTATTTAATGAGTAAAAGTAGGGTTGAGTTCCAAAATGTTTGACCACGGACGTGTATTCCCATGTATGTTTATCCCGAATGTAAATTATATCCTCGCGACACTATGATATTTCGTCAGAAAATAAATGTGACCAAGCTCAAGAACGTGTCAGCAGACTGTCAACTTTTCCAAGTAGCAAACATTTAAAATGCATTGCATTGTCAAAATTTTGAAAATGCACTTACTCGACTATTCTTACAGTGATCACAAGCAGTTTGTCAGGCGCCAGAACATTCATGAAAACAATCTGAAATTGTCAAGTTGAATTTATACGGCATTAGAGAATGTCAAGCCCTAAAAACGGGAGAGTTCTCGTTCTTCTGTAGAGGAAGGAAATCATGCATAGCAACACACACACCAGTTAGCACACTAAACATATATCATTTTGATGATCTAGAAATGTAATTACTTGAAAACATGGAGTACGCAGCCTCTGCACGCACCAATGAGAATTCCTTCAGTCGGCATCACAAAGAATCGGAGCGACAGATTCTGAAAATAACTCAACGAGTAACATTTACTGAATTTTTTGCCAGAATTCCAAGGAAGAAAAATTATGCTTACATCGGATAGAGTGATGTCACTGCTAGTACTGCTCTCGGAGAGTCCTATCGATTCATCTGAATCAGACGGGAAGCCACTGCTGTCGGAGAGTTCTGTCGATTCATCTGTATATTCATCCGAAAACATTTCCTCATCCGTAATCGATTCATCACTCTCCATATTTTCTTCATCACATGGCTTGTTCACTTCATCCAAAACGTCAACCGATTCCTTCAATTCGCCAGAGTCCGTATTGTCTTCAGGCATCTTCTCATTTGATGTTTCCTCTTGACTTGCCACAATTTCGTCTTCGTTCTCCTCTTCATCACTTTCGTCTGTCACGGGCAGATATGCATCAAGACAGCAATAAGCTCAAAGCAAAAAACACATTTCACCAAAACGAATCGTTTGAACCTTTTGGACAGTTGATGAAATGAAGCTGCCTCTTGTCCAATTCAAGATCCCCGAACGAATCTCCAACCACGAAAACCATCTGAAATGAGGAGGAACATAGTCAACGAAAAAATGCATGCGTTATTGTTCAGTTTTCGTATAAATGAAATATCGTATACGAAATACTAAATTCATCATGGCGAATTCAAGTAATCAAGGGAAAAGTGTGTCATTTTTGCACCGAAAGTTACAGGAACAGGAAAAAACCTCCAAAAAACAATCGCAAACACGTTAAAACACGTGACCGTAATCCCGAATCGTCGCGTTTTGATAACACTGTGATCGTATCGTATCGTATTTCGTTTCATATGATTTTTAGCAGTAAAAAATTATTTACTCTACGTATTAAATAGGATTGACTATCTACCTCTGCTCAAATGAAAATAACTTCCACTGCTTGCCTGAGAAGGCTGAAAAGAATAAAAAACCATTTACCAATTTTAAATGTTTTGTCTAATCCATCTGTATATTGCTACAAAAAATCTAATCGGTGGCGTTAGTCTTGACAGAAATAAAAAATAATAAAGTTTACACAATTTGACCGACACCAACGCTGAAATTCACGCGTTGGTGTCGGTCGACCCCGCGAACCGAATGCGCTCTGCAGCCATTATTGTCGCGCTGACCCTACGTGCCGTAAACTGCGAAAGTTCAAAATTTCAATCGATAAGTTACCGTATCACTCGAGGGCGCGCGCGAAATCTGTTCTATTTTACGGTTTCATTGATTCAGTTGAATAGCAGACTGACATCGAAACACAAACTGATGAGTACGGTAATCAGATGGATCTTGTTCCACAAAAAATGCTTGCTCGCGTCTGTTTTTGATAGTCATTCGTTGCGAACTAGCTGCACGTATCAAATTCTATCGTAAATACTAACATATGCTATAATAACGCGAATAACCATTTCAGAATTATTGAGAAAGCTTATATAAATTGTAGTTTATGAATATTTTGAAGACTAGCTTACCGTTGTAATTATATGTATTTAGATTCACTTATAATTATGGCTGCTAAAGCTGCTTTAGAAGACAAAGGTATGTATCCCATTTATACTCCACTTTGAAGTAATATCATTTACAGCTATGTCGTTGATTCCTAAGTACATGATGGAACAGAATCGTCCGTACTCAGCCACCGACGTGTTCACTAATCTGCGGCAAGAATTTGGGAAAGCGGTACGCATATAGATCCATTTGCGTTGTAGGAGCGAATTTAAACGTTTAGTTGGTGCTTCGCGCGTTGGAGCACGGAGTAGCATTGGGAGTCCTCAAAGAGAAGATCATCTCTAAGCAGAAGCTTTTCTACGTAGACCAAGTAAATAATGCACAGATTTTGTTGTGGTATACTCAACGATGCTCTCAGCATTGACATTCGTTTATATTATAAATTGGTTTTCTCGGCTCGGCCAATGAGCGCAAAGAAGGATTTCATTGACCTTCATCGTAAATCCTGAAACAATGGCTACTTGGAACCGATTATACGGAATCATGTCATTTCCGCACAACTTGCCATAACTCTTTCAGTTTTAATATTCATGATTCGTTACCAACAGGAAAGTTGCTTGTTTTGTCGATACCACGAACTTTCCTGTTGGGTGCGAATGATGAAAATGAAAACTGACAGAGTTATTTATTGTGTGGAAATGACCAATTTCCACCGTGGGTGGAAATGACATTATCCCTATCATAAAGGCGACGGGCTTATTCAATGCCTATATCTTCACCCCGCATTCAATAGGCTATAGAGATGGTCAAATAAGTATGTTCATGATTTTAGGATAAGCTACCTGTAGCTGATGAAGAAGCGTTGATTGAATTGGATAAGGAAGTTAATAGCAAATCGGAGATCTTTGCATCTGTTAGTAACAAGTATAAGATCGTACAGAACGGTATGAACACGTTTATTTCAAATGTTCACTTCATATTCCAGATCTGTCTAGTTTTCGTAACGAGGAGACAATTGCGAAATTGACGGAATTACTAGAAGAGAGTCGGGAAAAGGTAAATACTACCATTTCATCTCGAATGAGTAGACGACATTTTTTTATTGCAAAGCTGCTTGGCTCCAGATTCAAGATACAATAGGGCAGAGACGGCCAGGGGACATTAAATGACAGAGACGATATTCTCGCGGAAACTCCATAGACTCGTCCGGTACGTCCGGGGCGATACGGCAAAGTATTCCCATTTGATGCAGAAGGAATTCAGCAGTCTGTCACGGATTTGTTCTTCTCTTTTCCCCTTTGTGTGAATTAGCCGTATTGTTAGCATCCCATCATCTCAAAAACGCTCTCACCATAGTTCAAATACCACCCCGAAAACCGCGTACCCAACCCCGCTTTGACCCCAAAAATCGGCCGTGCCCAACCCCGCGCCGGGTGACCATAACAGCATTTTAATGTACCCAACCCCGCATTGACCCTGAAAAATGATTGTACCCAACCCCGCTCCGACCCTCCCCACATGACTTTTTGAACTATGGCTCTCACCATGGTTCCCAATATTTTCCATGGCTGATGAGTTATAAAATACATAAATGCCATTTTGTTCAATCAGGTTTCCACTATGCGAGAACGGCTTCGAACTCTTGAAGAATCTCGAGAGAACTCAAGTATTAAAGATGCAGAAGCACAAGGGAAGATTCTTATGGATAAGGTAACAATGCAGATGTGTTATAAGGGAGCCTTGATCCTTGTAGGAAGCGGGAATGGCTTCTCTAGCGAAGAAGCGAAAGCGAATTGCATGTGACATGCTCAATGCTATAAGGGAGAACAACAACACGCCGAAGAAAAAGCTATATGTAAGTTAAACCTAAGAACTAACAAGAATTCCTTTTGCATGCCAAGTATTTACTTGTAGGAGTCAATTGGAGTGGAAATCAAGGAAAGTGAGCTAGATAAATAAAAGAGAGGGAGAATTGGCAATTGTTTCTTATATAATGGTATGTGGACTAGTAGTAACATATTTTTTCTGTGATATTTTGACCTTGTAAAATGAACCATGAATTATATCTTGTGCCATAGTAAATACACTTTTGTACGTTCTTACATAATTTATTCATACATTTCAAGAATTTACGAAATAGAATTCTTGTTCTCTTATTCTCAATATATTTGCGTAACAACAACCACGACCATTCGATGGCAAGTGAATCAGTAAAAAAACAGTGTACTTTCTGCTATCATATTTCAGAAAGTGAATATAGAGTGAATCACTGTGGTCTTACAAACACAAGAGACTCGATTCATACAAAGAAGTCAACGGGTCGCTGGTACAACCCGTACATACTAGAGTTGGCTATTCGGGCTATTCGGGCCCGCAATCGTTTAGCCAGCCCTAGTACATACAAGTAAAACCTAAAAGACGAAAAACACAAGGAATTGCATGATTTCAGTTCTGTTAGACAGAAAGAGAACTCCTGGCCGTTCAATCCTCCCTTCATCTTCATCGATTACCTAGTCGTCTTCTTCATCCTCATCTTCGTCTTGAACGGAAATCATCTCTGCGTACAACTGAAAAAATACTGCGTTGGCAACTGTTCCGACAACATAATTTACATGTAGGATAATAATTTTCCAAATTAGGCAATCGCATTCAAATAATCCAGCTATTCTACACCCCCCCCCCCTATATGAAACACTTGGGGATAGCATCATTTTGCAAGAACGAGCAATTTTCGTGCAAAATAAAGTATGTCATTGTCGATAGTCAAGGAACTTATTTTTTTTATGAAAAAATTATGTATGAGTGTAGTTTTAGTTTTTCAGAATAGCCTAGAAAAAGACACAGTTATGATCTACACACATGACAAATGGATTACGGTATTGATATGTACAATCCCTGAAAAAACGGTTACATACAATTTGCACGACAGGATCTTTCCCCGTTCGGCTATTTCCCCTACTGTCAGAATCATGCAAGTTCCCCGACAGTTTTTTTCCCCCGACTTCATTAACTGAAGTATGGTAGCTTGAACAAACTGTGTATTTTTTTCGGGGAAAGGTCTTGCCGGGGAACGGGCCGGTCGGGGAACGAACCGTTTGGGGAACTTGCATGTAACCGCTTATAGGGGAAAAATACATGTCGGGGAACTGGCCGCTTGGGAAAATATTACGTTCGGAGAAAATACAAGTGTCCGAAAAAACATACCATTCTCATAAATCTTGACAATCCTTCGTAGTTGCAAACGCCCGTTTCTGTCGCTTGCTTTCTGAACGAATACAGTACCTCATTTTCGCATACGCAATGGGAAACGTTACCTGAGTTTGACGCTCATGGACTCACGAAGTGCTCTTGCTGCGAGTTCTCGTAGAGTCGGTATCTGTACAGAATTTACCCGTCTTTATCTGTTCATAAGATTTCAAGTAATGTATTCCTAAATAATGTACTAAATGAAGAAAGCTCAGGAATATGGCAAAAACGAATTGATTTAATCCCGTTCACAAACCTTTCCCATCCAAAGCGTGTAAATCGTCGTTAGCACCGGATAATCCTAAAAATGGTTTGGCTGACAATAAACAACATAGGATGTGTACCTCGGAATAATGAGGATCTCGCGAACTGCGCCTTTCCTGATTCATGTCTACTGAAAAAAACATTTTAGCATCCACTTTATTTATGATGAACAGAAGGAATGATACGGCAATTGAGTTGGTATTACCTTTTCCTACATAAATGGCGCCATCCTCTCGAATTACTGCATCCTCTCCAAACACTACAGTATCATGTGCTATCTGAACAAAATGTTAAAGGACCCTCTGGTGAATGTTCAACTCTTATAAACTGGAAGCGCAGTTCGATAGGGGTGGTGCTAATGTGTGCATCTGCCAAAGGAAAACGGATAAAAAAATTTCTACAAGGCAGGAGAGCATAAGAAACAGTCAATCGTCCTCAGGCAACTTGAATTCAAATGTTTTTTTCGCGTTTCAGCTTTTCTTTTCGTTGAGTGGCTTCCAATTGCATTTCTTCACCCCGCATTCACTCCGTAAAATTGCAATGGCTTTTTAGATATAAATAAACGGGGGTAAAATTTTTCGAAATCACGGAAAATCGGCAATGATCAAAGAAAAAGTTTGATTTTCTTCTTATCGTAATCGCGTTATCAATCAGGCAAAGTCGCGGTAAGAGTTCATCAAATTATTCACCAGAGGGGTCCTTTAATGACCAGCAACTCGTTTTCGATAAATAGAGTACGGCGGCTTGTTCTTTTCAATAGCCTTACTTTTAAAAAAAAGAACTAACAATGAGGGATTGAGTGAATTATCTGATCTACTTACGTAGAGACCGCAGTGCATGGTTTTTCGCATTTTCGACTTACAGTAACCCTCATTATTTTTACAAAATCCACAATATTAGATTTTTGGTAAATTGTTTTTAAATGTTTATTCTTTTGTTTGCGCGTATTTGAATGGTTATTTACATCGAATATTGCTTCTATTATTAAACAAAAAGTAGCCTTTAATGCCATATTTCGGTTTGAACTCAAAAACTGCTAGCGCGTAAAGCCTAATTTTATGCCCCCATTTTGTAAATTTTCATCTCTCCTGAGCTTTCCGGAGTGCTGATTTCGATGTTTATAGATGTAATCGAGTGTGCGCTTTCGAACTGGTAAGGTATCATCCATATATTCCGTTGCGCTCGGTTGGAAATTGCATATTTAGCCATGGGATGAGGTGGTTGCCAAATTCATCCATTTTTCTAAAAATGTTGCAGGTGTTCCTGGATGCTGATTTCGATGTTTATAGACGTAATCGAGTGTGCGCTTTCAAACTGGTAGGATATCATCCATATATTCCGTTGCGCGATAGTCTGGGTATTCGAGAGTGCTTTTTCGAACAGCGAGGGCTACATCCTAATATCTCGCTGCGTGCGCTTGGAAATTACATATCGAAATTGCGAATTTGCATTGAACTCGAGCAGTATTGCAAACTGATGGATTACTGTAGGCTGATTTTTCATGGCATTTTTCAAGCGATTTTTCAGGTGTTAAGAATGAATTTTGTTATTTTATTTCCTCATAATTCGAATAGGCGCCATCGAATTATGGGGAAATGTCTTGGTTTCAGAATTTTTTGAAACCTCCTTTCAAAAGTCATTGAGTTCTCTATACTTACGGGAACCGCCTGCATAATTGTGGGCAGGTAAATTTTATCAGACTTTGCGATTGGAGTCGGTTCCGAGGCAAAGTGAGCAAGGCAAAATGCTATTTTTCAGTTGACGACTCAAAAATGAATTTTGTTTTTACTAGCGATAAGTAGTCCGACCAACAAAAATGATAATGAATCTGTATTCATGAGCATTCGCATGGTGAAAATGATACCAAGACCGACGAACATTGATAAACACTGGGTAAGACTAACCATAGTCATCTCTCCACTCTCCAGATCCACTATGTACTTGAATCCACTCATTGTCTGCCATAGTGCAAGATGAGACTTCTTGTAGCCCTCGATGGGAAATGCTCTGCAATAAAGAAAGATAGTGAACAGGAACTTGTTTCACTCACTTGATTGATCTCAGTAGAGTTGTTTCAACAACACGCACGGAGAATCTGAAATGAAAGAATATTGATAATTTGTTGCCCTCTGAGTGGCCATTTTAATATGACCAAAGAGTTCAAGAACAACTGGAAGAAGCTATTGAAGTGACTCACCCGGGGAAGTTTTTAGGAAAGTCGCTGTCGTTCTTCGTCCACAAACTCAACCATGTCCACTTCCCGATTGTCGTATCCAACACTGCCAACTCTCTCACTTTTGTGAATGGAATGTAGGCGATCTAAAAGAAATTAGTTGACAGTACTTACATTCCGTTCAACGCCGAAGCGATTGATAATGATGTGTAAGACTACGGTAATTGTCACCTTGTACATTCCAACTCGCACTGCTTTCTCAGTAACGTAGCCCTCTGGGACTGTCGAGAGTTCTTCAGCAATGTCCTCTGAAATAAATACAGAAATGTTGACTCCAGAAAAATGGCGATATCAACACGTACTTGTCTGACAAAGTAAACAGCATTTCAGCAGCAAGAACAATAACGTGTAGTATTTCAAAACCCACTATAGTTATCAAAATACCTACCTCGTTCGCAGGTTCGTTCCAGAGTTAGCGCATCAAGATTGAATTTCCAAACGGCGATTGTCATGTCTCTGCAAAGTTCGAACCGATATGATCAATATGATCCCATATCAGCAGCACGGAGAAGAAGAACGAAGTGCTCACTGTTGTATGTTGACTAATCGTCGAGTGAAGACAATACAGGAGGTAAGACGGACAAAACAATCAAATCTGTACAGATTCGGCTGAAATAATATCATCTTCTGGTGCTCAAGCTCATTCTACTACGTGCTACGTGGTATAATAGAAGGATGATATTCACAAACAATTAAAAATAATGTTTATATGTCTTTGTCAAAATCAAAAGTACCCACATAACTGCACAATATATTCTCACCGGAAGTCTCAGTATCTGCCATTTGGCTGTGCGAATCTCCGAAAAGTCAGCTTTTCCATCAACGGATGATACAATGTACGCCATCATGATGTCCGCTTCAAATCCTTGTCGGAAGCTATAATGTGTCTTTGACAACTCCATCAGTTAATTTGAGAAAAGTTATAAATAACATTACAAAACAGTAAAGGCAACTCACTAATCATATAATCGACGGAGACAGACTACGAGGATACTTCCAGGTGATAAGACAGTCATGAAGAGGATCTGAACACATTTATTTCTACATCAACTCATGAATACTCGTTCTCTCCAGACAATGAGCAGTTGTCTTAATGAATGAGAGACGCCAGGTTAGGAGGAAGAGAAATGACGATAGACATTCATTATGACATATTTCACGAACCCTGTGATTCTCCGGTAGGAAATCGTGCACTGCAATTCCCACTCCTGTCATCGTACTGGAAGTAAAAGCAATAAATTAAACGATTCACTATTTGGATTGCGATTCTCTCAGTACAGTGTCAGAACTAGGGAACGCATTAATCACCTCCTACCCAATCTCGTCGGAGCGGTCATCTCTCATTTCGATAGACGACCGCTCGGAAGAGATTTTGGAGTTTGGAAATTCCATAATGCATTCCCTAGTAAGACTACAGCAAATGAAGTTACTACTGATTCAGGATCATTCAATCCACACCGGTTGATGTGCGTTGCGACTCACTTGAATACGTGTAAATGATGATGTGGACAGGCTGCGATGAGAATTCCCTCAGAAGGCATCACGAAGAAACGAAGGGAGAGATTCTGAACCAACAGTATCATGAATCATTATTTATCATCAGCACTCCATATCTGCTGATAGTTGGGTATATTTGACAAGGCTTGAAATCCTCCAGTAATTTGCCTTCGTTATATTTACGCTTGAGTGGCGATGTAACAAAATTTGAACTGATGACTCACGAGGGAGCGAATCCCGAAGTGTGGAGACCGATTTGGAGGATTGACGGGTTCAGCTGAAAGAAGCACTTGAAACATCATAAATCTGTTGTGCACAACCATGATAGGTCATGATTGTGCATCATTGCTCGATATAGGATCAAGGAGAGACAACGATTCAAATTTCTTCATAGATTGAGAGTAAAACTAACCAGGCTCATTGTCGAAGTCACCTTCATTCTGTGGCCCGTCTTCATCCGAATAACCATCGAAACTACATGCTTCCACTGAAATCGAATTCACACTCGGAAAACTGGATCTCCTATTATGAAGGAAGTATCATAAAGTGTGAGTCAGAATCGCACCATTGGAGACGTGCAGTTCATTCTTCAGCCTAAGTGTACCGAATGAATCTCCTTCTACGAATACCATCTGAACATTCACATGAGAATTCATCACACAGTTGAAGTATTCCTATTCTCAATGGGCTTCTCGCAGATAACATTTGCGCATTTTCAGAATAGTTATACTGTATATTATATTGTATATTCACACTCTCCTCACAAATGAAATACTCGAAGCATGCAGAATAGTTTCCTTGGAAATGACACCAGGCACTCATTCATGACCAACAAAGAGAGAATGTGCAACGGTTTATTATAATTTGGCAATACATAAAATACCTGTAACAAAAGAACACAGTGAACAGCATAAAGATAAACATATTCTCTAGGGTCAAATTTTATCTATGACAAGCCTTTCCCGTGTTTTCTCGTATGTGAAGACTTCTCCATTTCGCATTTCTTGCATTAATTCCTCGCACAACGCAACAGTCATCTGAAAAGAGGCACTTACCCAAAAATATAAAAGGATAGCTTGATTTAACAATTTCTAACGCAATTCTAACTTCCTACAGTTCACATGGTAATTGTAACAGTGAAATCAAAATGGTGTAAACATCACTGACCCGTCCTCGACGCATGCAGATTACAATGTTGTCGTCTTCACTCGACAGAATCCCTCGCTTCACGAACTCGGCCCTACAAAATCCCATTGTCTCAGCGATTCTCATCCATACTCAAAATACATTTAATAAACAATACTTGCTCAGTCCAACTTTATTAGTGTCATATGTCCTACCTCAACTGTTCCAGTGTCCTCTCCCTCGGAAGTCGAATCAACTGATAGATGTCCGTCTGTGCATTCAATGGCTTCACATACACCTAAAGGTTAAAATGGCGTTGACCTGTAAAATGTGAAAGGAAAGAAGCAAATGACATCCAGCTCGAAAAATTTCATGTTCATCATTGGATGTAATGACAAATCGAAACAAAAGCAGACTTCGATGTATGAAGTGTTGCTGTGGGAGTTGTTGGATGGGACTGAAGTGTGTTGAGATTCATTCAGCGATGTGCCATTCGCAATCGTTTCTGAAAATCAATGTAATGCTACACGACTTCATCATTTTTGAGATATAAGAATGCGTTAGAATATGTCGTGCCTCAAAAGAAAAATAATCAAACGTCTATTATACCTCTATCCTCATCCTCCTCCGGTTCAACATCCGTCCTCATCAGTGTGTACTCATGTGTCGCGTGCGTATCTGCCTGCAAAAAAAAATATATATATAAACGAAGTATACGGTAGCTTATAGCAGGAAATCATAAAAGCGTCGCAAAGAATCACCTGAGTTGAAATAGACGTGGCCGGTATTTTCTCACTTCCATCATTGTGCACGTACATACTGGAACAATGGTCAGTAACAGAGAACAAAATTCAAGTTCTTATTCAAGGAATCTCTACAAAAATTATTGTTCAAAGCAAACATCATTTTAAAAAGATTGTTTCCCCTTCAGATGTCACAGTATACACAGCAATTCTCACCTCTGCATTTTGACGTACATGCGGACGGCCTCGCTCTCGACATTGATGATCTCTCTACAGTCATCAAGGGTCAGATTGCGCAGTTCGTCCATCGAATACCTGCAAAAGTTCAAATTCACATAAACTGTATACATCGTACACATAGGGACAAGGACTGTTTACAACTTTACCAATTATCACACTGTGTACTACAGAGAATGATTCTACAGTAAACCTACTTAATTCAGCTAGTACATACTGGAAAAAAAGTGAATGAAATCTCACTTGCTCAGTCCTTGCTCAAACTGATCGAATCCGTGCATCTTCACAAACTTCTTCACTTCCTGTGAGAAGAACAGGAGTGGCCTTAAATAGTTTCCTACTTTCTTATATACTCCACTCATCCACTCTTCGTATACAGTAATCTACACACATCTGCCAATTCTTTTAAACCAGAATAAAATAGAATAGATGAACTGACGCTTTGGTTACTTGTCTCTCGAGTGCTTCCTTGTGCAGAATGGCCATTACTCGTTTGGTCGCTTCAAAGATTTTCCAGAATTCCGAACTTGTATCACGTATCGCATGCTTGATGTGCTCCTTCTGAAACAACATTGCAAAACATCACTCCAATAATGAAATCTCACCGCGTGACTGGGAATGTTCAGACTGTTTATCGTTGCATCTACAGACACTGCAGAAGAGTTCTTTGATGAAGCAGAAGTACTTGGTCCCTGAAAGAAGAGACTCATCATTAACCTAAACATAGGAAGAGTTCCAGGTGGACATCTTCATTTTCAGGATACGCATAATTAAAATAGGACCATTTCTAGTGCAAAGGGTCTATAATAATAGCTGACCGCAGCTTCGGTGACGTTGTGGCGGTTGGAATTACCGTAAGCGACTCTAATATAACGGTTTCGAAAAGAAACACTAACTTGTTCAGCAGTCTCCCGGAATATGGGCTGCATTGGTTGATCATCCAACTCCTGCGAAGAAAGTTTTAAATTCGTTCACAATAACAATATCTAGTTACAACTAAATCTAAAGTTAATGCTAGCTGAAATTGATGAATTTAACGCATCACTTGTCGATCAGACTGTTGGATTCAGATAGCAAATTATAAGGTTATAATAGTTACAATAAACTGCCTTCATCTACTTCCTGACCTGTTTGATGTCCTCACAGTGCACCAGACCCTGGATGGTCTTCATCAATGTGCTCGTCACATTGTCACACCCTGAAAAAACATTCCTTCGTTTGTACCCAATCAAAGTTTAAGTTAACAACGAAATGACAAGAAGAAGACGATCTTTTTCCACTACAAACAAAAGCTATTGAATTTAGTCTAATCGAGAAAAAGACGTTCATTTATTACAAGATATTTACCATTCGCGCCATATGGAGATTGATTGAGATCCAATGGAGAGTCGGCCTGAATGTACAAACATTACACTCAATTGTAATCGGGTCAAACATGGATCATTCAGCAGTAAAGAATTATCATTCGGGTGAAAAACAAGAGCGCAATGCACATAGGCGCCGTAATGATGAAGTGGACCCATGCGCCACGCAAGTGTCCATTTCAACGTAATGGCGCAAATGTCCATGACGCTCCAGTATTTCATTCCCATCATTGTAACCTTTCGTTTGACTGCGAGATTCATCTGCAGATCCTCCCTGACTGGATGTGTGTGGTAGTGAATCCTCTTTATAACCTCAATGGAAATCAATGTAAGAAGTTGTATTCACGACCACTAAATTCACACCCAACAGACAATAAATCTAGTTATATTTGATACTTTTATGAAGGCGCTAAGAATAACATTCCAAAGCTGAATGAATACCGTATCCCACCTCTCCCGTCAATGGGTCAGTGTGCAGTCGGGCGGAGCACTGACTCTTCTTCTCGCATCTCCAGAAGGACCGATCGCCATTCTGCGAATTCTTGTCCCAAATGAACACATAGCCTTCGTCAATGAACTGAAAATGGACGATAATCACTAGGACAACTCAACTTCATTGTAATCGATTCAATTTTCGACGATTTTACACCAAAATATAGATGAATTATGGCCACAAATTACTCAAAACGGTAAAATGAATTACTTACCCGATCCCTCGTCCGTAACCTCTTCCTCTGTTCCACTGGAAGCTCTCGATACTTGAGGCGAGGCTGCAAACCTCCAAACAACGAATCCATCACACACTGAACCAACAACCGAATTAGAGGACGAAAAAAAAACAGCGGTGAAAAGTGAGTAAGAGTTGGCGTGGTGCCAGGGATAGAGTGAGGAAGGGACGCAGCGCGTGGGGGCGCCGGCCCCTTCTCCCCTTCCTTTCACTCTCTCTCTCCTTCCCTCTTCTCCTCTCCTCTCTCCCTTCCTCCGTTACTCCCTTCGTCTCACCATTCTCATAGTCGCCCCACGATAACGCTCAGCGCCAGTGACTCTTTCGGAGGAAATAACGCGGACAAGTCGAAAAGAACTCATTTCAAACCATTCCTCATCATCCTTCAGCGCTGTTTCAACAGCCATTGTTTCAAATCACATTTCTGCATGTCTATAATTTATAGACTATAGATAATACTGTACATTCGAAAGTACAATATCTCTTCCTACCCCCCCCCCCTCCCC
>JACMIF010000656.1:0-12042 GCA_014805445.1 Diplogasteroides magnus | reverse complement strand
TGCGGGAATGATGCGGGAATGGCATATTTTCAGCGATATTCGGTTGTAAAAAGATGATATTTTTCATCTAATATTATTCCGCTGGACTTGTAGCTATAATGCGTCAAATTTCGGCCTCTATATATGCATATTCTTATACTTAGAATTTATATTATATTCCAAACATGGCAATGTCACATTCAATTAGCAACTTAATTAATTAATATCACTGAAATAATTAGACAAGGCGAATGAGATATATTTGAATCGGTTCAAACAAAACTGCATGTTACAACCGTGTAAATCTTAAAATATGAAAAACTTAAGAACAAACATTAAATAAACGAAAAGAATCGAACTTTCATTCATAGAATAGCAGTCAAGCTCTTTAACTACTCAGCTAACTCAGCGGACAGGCACATTCCATTTTCTCATGACTAGACGGCGGTGTCTCATTTTTCGCGCATCTCCACTCATTCCTTGTTAACATCAGACCGGAGCAGTGTCCGTTCTATGAAAAATGAAGAGAGACACCTCCATTCCCGCATCATTCCCGCATCGCATGGGTGGGGACCGATGCGGGAATGGGAGTCCCGCATCATTTCCATTGCAAACTGCGAGGTACCGGTGACTCATTCTAGACCGCGCCGTTCCCGCATGCAGAGAAAGTACCAAATGCGACACCCTTGTAGAGACCTCGAAACGCATATTTCTAACCTCCCTGTTCTAGCCCGAGCGGTCGAATTTCACCCTGATAGACAGCCGCTCCGACGAGAATAGGGAGGTTAGAAATATGCGTTTCGAGGTCTCTAATTACTAATGTGTTGCTATCAGAGGCTTTCGTGCAATTGTCATTCGTCTAATCTCTGCGGAGCGGTTGTCTTTTTCAAGTGAAGACAACAGATCCGCGGAGATGCGAATAGCAATTGCACTAAAGTCACTGATAGCGACACCCTACTGAATACCCCCAACAAAAATAGAAAATTGGAAAAGTGAGCGACAACCTAAACCTTCATGAGCAAAATAAGTTGCTGACAGATACCACAGTGGTTGCAATAACCGTACTTCACAATTCAAGAAACGCTGAGTGACAAACTTTCGGGTAGAGAAGCAATATACTTTTCCATATCAGCAGCATTGTAGAAAATGTTCACTATACGATCATGTAGTGATGTTTAAACCATAGATTTGTAAAATTGAACTCACAATAATGAATTCCCCTACTCCTGCAGTCACCCCAACTCCGGCAGTGGCCTCCACCCGCATATGCAATATACTCATTAAACTTGTCTGCGACCAGCAAAATCCTGCACATTTTTAAATAATCATACAATCCGTGGTATCCTTTAACTTGTTACATTGGAAAGATTAATGGCTTGGATATTCTTCAGAACATCAATTGCGATCTTTCTTAGAAGAGGTGAGTCCATGAAATCGCTAATTTCCAAAAGCGGGCAGGCTTCGTCAGCAAAAAATAACCGCAGTATAATACAAGTAATATATGTGACAGCTCACCGGTTAAATTCAATTTTCCTCTCCGGATTAGCAAACTGTACATGTGGTACACACATTCGGATGAAAATGAATTCAACACGACCGTTCGTTGTTTCGATTCGACAAAGTCTTTATAAAACAGCTTTTTCAAAGAAGGGTGAATGAAGAGCCAACAGCTGAATTATTTAATTAGAAGTTGCATAATCGATTGTCTAAATTTTTACCTCTTGAGAGACTGGAATGAATTTGTCATCCACTTTAAGAACCTTTGAGGTGATTGGGAATAACTGAGTTGTTGATGCTGGCGATTCGACTATTTCCTCTATCACTTCCTGGAGAAATTATAAACGAAAAATAAGATCTAATAAATGTAATAACATGTTAAAATGTATTACCTCTGAAATAGTTATTATGATATCGGGCGAAATCGAGAGCATCGGATCGATTCGAAGTGTCCATTTATTGCCCCTTGCAGTAAATTTGTGTGTAAATTTCCATTCGGCCTGAATATACCCTATCAATAAGTGCGAGCAGACCTGCTATTGCCATTTGCCGGATTTGCCGAGTTTTGTCGGCTAACTTTTGCCGTTTGGCAAAACGGCAAAAATCAAATTTTTGAGGCTGAGTTTTTGACCAAATGTTGCATTTTCCATACTTATGGCTCAAATTTTTAACTGGCCATGTGATATATGGCCCATATCTGAAACAGTCAAGATTTACTTATCAGATTATTTTGAGTTTTCTCTATATTTTTTCTGATGCAAAATCGATATTTTTGTAGACAGACTCAACACAGTGTAACAAGCTTCTTCAGAACAAGAATCAGACAAAAGGCATAAAAACGGTGTAAATATAATGAAAATGAGGATTCGTGTAATTTCTGCATATCATAGATCAAAAATCAAAATTTTTGCCGGATAAACTTTGCCGCACATGCCTGATCGCAAGTACAAATAAACAATTAATGACGAACCACATAATTTCGCACAGAAATTTTTCCAAGAACGTCCTTGTCTTGGTTTGAGATGATGTATACGATCGAGTATCCCCTAAACTGTTTTAGGCTAAACGACTCCAAATCCCCAGTCAGAACGGCCCTAAAACGCATATTTTTTTCTCGTACAAATTACATTGAAAATGATGCAAACCATTTTTCCTTGTCGTAGATCAAATCCAAGCAGCCGTTTTCTTCTCCACCATTCGGCGAGTGAATTCGCTTTCTCTTACGGTTAGCCATCTGAACCGACTGTCACATAAAAACAAGATTAACGCAATACTATGCATACTACTGGTATATTAAAAAGTAACGCTTCATGTTAAAAAACTATAGCTTAAAATAGCACAATACCGAGAAAAAGATATCTCAAACAGACAATTCATTTTGGATTTATCTTATAAGGTATAAATTTAAGAACATTCCCGGAATTTTGAAGGGTAACAAATATGTTTCAATAATGTTACAAACAAATTCCCAACTTTTGAGTAAAGCATATCCCTGGCAAAGAAGGCCGAGCTTGTTTTCTAACTACAGATTCGCGGTTAACTTGCGGCAGAATACTCACAGTCCTACTGTTGCCTTTGAACTGTTGAAAAACAAAGATATGCGAGTGCTGAGCAACACATTGAACACGCATAACGTTATCATTGTTGAAAGCTCATATGTTTTATTCAGAACATAAACAAGAAACTTCATAAGAAACAATAAAGCCTTAACAAGGAGAAAAATAATTAGAAAATTTATAGAAATGAGCAATAAAACGAAAAGGAGAAGGTGGATAAAAGAGACAATCAGTAGTTTTGATAGAATGATTTTATTCAATTATCCATAATTTCGTTATCATCACTTTTGCCGAAGATCGAAGGACCAGAATACAAATCGAATCCCTCCAGAGTCAGTGATTGATTGAGGATTGATTCTCCCTAGAACAATAGTATCAACTGATACAATGTCGACTAAAAGTACCTCAATGACAGTTCCAACAGAATAACCTCTGCAGGGAGTCAGAACAACATTAAGGGCATCGTCAACATTTGCCATAACCAAATAAAATTTGGACTTGCTTTCCATTAATTCTATAATTTAAAAGAGTAGTCCAACGCATATAGTAATACGGTACCTCTCGGCTTCTGGTATGCATCGCATCTTTGGCTAAATTTCATCCAATGCATTTCTCCATTAAACTGATGGTATTTCAAGGTACCGCAGACGGATCTTAATTTTCGTCTTCTGCTTGAAAAATATATACCGCACATAACCTTTTGCTGAAAATAGTCTGTAGTTGTTGCAACACCTGAATGCTGAAACTTTCGCGGAATTTGACAATTACAAGTCCTTGAGTGAAACGAAAGAACATCGAAGAAAAATGAAAAAAAGACTGTACCGAATGTTCAGTATTCAGAATGTGAGAAGGAAGTTCGCATGCTGCCTAATAAACGTATTTATATATTATTATAAAACTCAATCAATCTCACAAGAACAAATTGTTTCATAGTGTCCTTTGATAAGGATACCGAAGCAGAACAAATGTACTTCTTCAGATCTGCTGCATTGTTGAACATGTTCACAATATACGCCTGTTATAATGTTACGATGCAGCGTATATGCAATAGTGAAGACATGAAATCATTAAGTTGATTCCGTCATCCTGTATTCTCCACACGCGGTCGTCTATGAATTATAGATGACCGAGCGAATGAGAGCAGAGAGAAATAATGAACTTTGGGATTTCATTTGCCTTCACTAATGTACTGTATATTATAATATATAAATATACAATCAACTTACAATGAGTTCTTGTTCTCCGATCTTCTCTGCGAGCACCAAAATCCTGACCAAGAATGCATTGACTACATTGATGGAGCCATTTCTCACTTGGTTAGATCTGAAGGAGAAGTGATCTGAATATTCTTCAGATATTCAACTGCAGACTTTCTGAGATATGGCGCATCAAAGAAGTCGCTCATTTCCAGTAGGGAACAGACATTATCTCCTAAAAAATGAAACCACCATATTGTAAAAATGCCATACTCACTAGTCAGATTCAATTTTCCTCTGGCGAGCAGAAAATTGTACATCTGATATACTCTCTCATATGAAAATGTATTCAATGTCACTGTCTGCTGTTTCGATTTTTCAATGTCTTGATAGAGAAGCTTCTCGAAAAAGGTTGAATGAAGGGCCAAAAGCTTAAATGTTGTTTTCAGTTGCTGCATGAAGGGTGATATTATCTCTTGAGATACTGGAATGTACTTATCGTTCACTTTGAGTGTTCTTGAATTGATTGGGGACAATAATTGTGATGTCGGAGCGATGCATTCGTCTACCTTCTCCTTCAATTCATGTGAGTTTCAGTGAAAGAAAGCCCATTGTCAAAACAACCAAGAACGAAATGGATGATTAGGCGGGATTTTTTTATAGGACCATTATATCGTCATGAGATCCTTCTGCTAAAACAGAGTCAAAATGTCCAACCTCTGTAATTGATAATGTGATATCCGGTGAAATGGCGATAATGGCATCGATTCGAATTATCCACTTGTTCTCCCTTTCAGTAAATTTGTGTGCGCACTTCCATTCAGCCTAAATATTTTCTTTGCAAATATGTAAAATTATGAGATTTCTTACAATAGAGTTCCGTATGGTAATATTTCCAATAACATCCTTGTCTTGCCTTGAAACGATATAAGCGGAACAGCCTCCGATGCGCAAATTGGAGTCTCCAGTCGAAAGATCCCTGAGAAAGATGTAAGATGATTTAAAACAAATTTAGTTATTTTTGGGTCTGGGAAACAAAATGAATCTGGGTTCTTTTTGCATTGCCAAAATAAATGCATTTTGACAAAAGTTTATATTTATAATACTTTTAAATACTCACATTATTTTTTATAATTTTATTTTATTTTTATAATATTACCCTGTATCATAGGAGAAAATTCTGAAATATCTTATCGATAGCTTCCGACAAAATGGCGATGTGTTTATTCTGGCATATCAAAAGACCTCTGATTCGTTTTTAGCAGATACAAAAAATTAATTTATTTCAAGGAGTTTCATATACAATAACAAAATAATTCCATTAGTAAGGATTTTCCGTTTAAACAAACCAAACCACTTGTCCTTGTCGTATATCAAAAAATTCAAGCAGCTGTTTTCATCTCCTCCGTCCAAAGGAGTTAGCTTTCTCTTAGCCATCTAAACAGACTGCCACATGAGTAAAAAGATATAAATTGGCAGACAAAGCACACGGGCACTGTGTTAAAACTAAACGATATATGGTGAAGCATTCCCAAGCGATCTAAATACGAAGAGAATATGATATCCGTTTCCATGATTTCACTAATGTAAAAAAATCACCAGTAGATAAATCAATGCGTTATTATTCATATAAACTGAACATCCGAGCACTGAGTATCCAAGTTTATTACGACGCGGTAATATATATGAAATCAAATGCGATCTCACGGTTTTAACTGAGATGAACACAGCCTGTCAAACAGTAGGGTATGTGTTGGACAATTCATTCTCTTTCACGTCATTCCGAGAAGGCGGTCATTAGAATAATCGATATTCATCCCGCCAGCGGTCCGCGAAGTGGGGGTTTTTTTTACTTACAACTTTGAACATTCTGAAAGACATTTTGAAAGATTATATATAAATAATATATGTGCCTTTCAAAAAGTGCAAATCGCGCCCCATTTATACAGATATCTTTTATCATTCCCGACAATCGTACGTTGTCTTTTCCCGATGTTTTTATTTTAAATATATCCGATAAATGTCAAAAATCTCTTCAAACCTCATTAGCATGTGATTTGTTTGTCACATTAGCATCTGATCTCACTCTCGCCTCTACGTGCGGAATGAAACCCTACTGTTTGACAGGCTGTGGATGAATAAATAAACACATTGGGGCATTCATTCATTCATGTTCTCGTTTGGAAAAGCGGTTGAGATGAGAGAAAGCCTACCATGAAAAATCGGTCATTTAAGCCAAAAACCATTTTCACGAAAGTTCACAGAATTGTCCGAATGGCAGCGTGTTTACCTATTAGGTTGGAACATAAGTAATGATATATCTTCCTTTCACATCGATTATCTTCGTCCAACCTGATATTAGCCATTGTCCATAATTACTCCCCACACAAGACCTCACACCTGCCACCATCACCAGCCTCTTTCGCAATAACGCGCCGCGGCGCGCTTTTTCACCTCCACGGTACATTTAGCATCACCCTGGCTCAGGCAAAAAAGCTACCTCGAAGGCCTAAACGGTAAATTGTAGCCAGCCGGACGGCCGATAACATTGATTTTTGTTTCGCCCAAATCTCAATATTCGCGGAGTTACAGCGGAAATAGTGGAAAAAACCGAAAACTTTTCTGCGTGCAGCTAGGACCTCGTGCTTCTCCCAGTTGGCGGGTAATAGTAGGAGTACAAAAACTACGATAGATGGATCATTTACGGCTTGAAATACGGCCACAGTATTCAAAAATGTTGTTTTTAGGCCTATACCGGTATGATTTTTTTGACAAAAACATTAATAACATACCTCGTTTTGATTTTTCCGGGCTCCCAAAATAAAGTTTTAATACTACTGCTATTACCCGCCAAGTGGGAGAAGCACGAGGTCCTAGCTGCACGCAGAAAAGTTTTCGGTTTTTTCCACTATTTCAGCTGTAACTCCGCGAATATTGAAAATTGGGCGAAGAAAAAAAGAGTTATCGACCGTCTGGCTGGCTTCAATTTACCGTTGAGAACTTCGAGGTAGTTTTTTTGCCCGAACCAGGGCGAGTCGAAACGTTCCGAAGAGGCGAGAGTGCGAGAAAATAGGCCAACTTCGAGAAAGCGCGCCGCGGCGCGTTATTGCGAAAGAGGCTGGTGATGGTGGCAGCTAATGAGGTCTTGTGTGGGGAGTCTATGATAATTATGGGCAGTGGCTAATATCAGGTTGGACGAAGATAATCGATGTGAAAAAGAAGGGATCATTACTTATGAGTCAACCTAATATTATTCCTTAATTAAAGAACTCATACAGTCCAACCAATCCCCCATGCGAACGGGGATCCCGGGGAGCCCCTGACATCCTCTTGCTCTTTTTCTTACTGAAACAGCACAATGGTGCGACTTTCTAGTATTACCTATTTCGTTAACAATAAGCTGTTCGAGCTAGAAAAATGCCGGGATCTCAGGAGACTCAGTGATCGTTTGGAGGATTGGGTCGTACTGTATATAAATATTATTGTCTCTGAATTTTGAGTGCCCTGAACGGAAATCACACTCATTCGATTAGTCTCGGGTTCGTGGCCCGGCCACACTAGGGGTTCTAAAACGGTCATAAAGTACATTTCTCATTCGTAGAATCCACTCGGAGCGGTGGTCCATAGCTCATAGAGACAACCGCTCCGCGGAAATTAGACGACTGAGAAATGCACTTTATTACCGTCTTAGAACCCCTACGCCACACCGCCCCACCAAGGCACTCATCCCTCCGCGGATAGGGACATTGGCAGTGGTCAGCTAGCGGGCTAGTCTGGATATTGGAACTCCAAGGTTCCACTACACAGCTGGCCATATGGTTAGCAGCTGTCGGTCGAGGTGAAACATCTTTTATAACAAAAAGTTAAAATCACAAATTCATCGCTTTGTTGTATTATGCATTCCTTGTCAGTGATACTTTTTCTCAAAAATAGTCTTACGATTTTGACATACGTCCGCAGGAGCACAGTAGTCATGTTTCGCGACCATGTAGAAGTTGTTTGGTGCTGGGCACGATACGTGGCATTCACATGCTGTAAAACATTTTAAATTACGATTTTCGTATGTCGGACTGGAGACTGTCTGGAATGCGAATGCCGTGTACGAAAAAAACTAAGTTCCTTAAAGGAGCCAGAAAGGGAGATTGTTTTGCATGCACTTTCGTTATCACTTCTATCCAATTCCCTTACTCTCTCGTTGTCAGAGTAGACCGCTCTGACGACGAGAAGGTGTGGGAATGGAGAGAAGTGACAACGAAAGTGCATGCAAAACAATCTCCCTTTCTGGCTCCTTTAACAAGAAATTGAAATCGATTATTATCGCAAAATATTTATGTCTTCATGACAACTGCTAAACATACGGAATCAAATGATTTAAATATTGTTCATGTAAACTGCGTTCATGCAAAGCCTATATATTGCGCTTGAAATCTATTCAATATCACGACTAATGGTTAGATAATTGAAAAAATATTATGCAAATGAGAGAGTAGAATGCAAAGTAGGATGAAATTCAGCGAAGGTTCGTACTCAGTAAACCAATTCAGTTCAGATGCAAAATACCTACTTGCGGCAGGCACGCCAGATGCAGTTACTCCATCGAAGTATGCACCATTGATGCACCGATCATACGCCGCTAAAAATTGTTATCAGCACCGTATCAAATAGGAACGAAAAACGAAAAAGTACAGTGAACCTTCCCGGTACTTTTTCGTTTTTAGTAAACACTTTTCTGCGAATAAAATGGATTTTCCATGCCATCATACAAAATATTATATTGGTAAATCGGAATCTTTACTTCGTTGTACTTGGTCCAACCTTATGATCTAAGAGAGTACAAAAATGAACCCACTGATCAGGGAGCCGTTCAAAATCAGTAGTAGAAATGAAGTCAGGACGATCATCGTGAAGGATGTTTCTACCGTTTGGATTCTCGCACATTTTATACCTGCTTCCTGCAGTTTATGAACCATTATGAAAACGGAAAGATAAGAAAACCAATGAGAATTTCGACGTACAACAACGATTTTGCGTTGGAGTAACGTCTTCGGAATTTTATTGCACATTTCGCTGACAGTTCTGAAACACAGAACGAACAACGGCGATGATTGATTGGATTTTCAGCTGTTACTGCATGCAGTTTTCACAGTTTTCATAGTTTGGCTAATTGAATATTCATTATGAAAAATACACGACTATTCAGGTAGTCATGAGAAAATGGTGAGCATTTGGCCTTGTGGGAGAGACTGACACAAGGGAAATTATTTCTGTTGTACTTGAGCGGTTCGCGGCTGCTCACTTCAAACATGAAAGAACTAAAGATTAGAGAATCGGCCATGAAGCTAACCATGCTCACTACAGATGATCCACGAATTGTTGATTCTCATCCATACGCTGCCATCTTTCTGATTCCATTTCGGTAGTCATTAATTAGAATGATAACGCGTATCGAGTCCACGATTGAATAGATCGAGACCACGGCTCCGAAGAAATCGCCTGCAAGATATTACTATGTTAATGGGCAGGACGGTAAAACACAGATCCAGCAGCCTCAAAATATTAATCACCAACCAGTTCGGAGGATATTCCGAGTGTAAATACTAGGCAGGAAAAGGCAGGAATGTAGAGGAAAATGAATGACGCTGCCACCTTTCTGATTCAATTTAGTTTTGATTGCACTATCGCCTGAAATTGGATCAATAGAGCGATGAAATTGTCAATTTGCCTGTGAGCAAAGTGCCAGGAACAGTTGCATTTGCACTGCTCGGTTGCGAGAAGACAATTCTACACTTGAGAGATATCTGAAATTAGAGGATGAGGAAGTCAGCCCATAAATAGGCATCCATAATTGTCGGTTTTCTGACGTTTTTCTTTACCAATATCATCATATTGGTAAAGAAAGTTCACGTTTTGTTAGTCTTTAAGTTTGTATTTCGAAACTAGAAGATGATGCCGAGTGAGAAGCGAGAATGTGTTATACTGTACATATATTTAATCTGCGTGCTATTTCGTAGTTTTTCTGACAATTAGCAATGATCTTGAATTGGTTTCAAGAAGTTTCATTTGTTATCGATGATTACCGTCCATTATGTCATTTCTAAATGTAACATTGTTTTATATTTGCGCAAAGAACTTCATCCGAATCCATAAGAAAGGAAATATGGATTCACTGCCGTTCGTCGATTCTCGCGGTGTTCAATAACAACTAGCTCAGGTGGAGTTGCTCTTCCTGGCTAGCACTTTGCTTGTATTCCTCACTTTGCTGTTCAATTGCAATGATGTCAGCTCTCCATGACATCACCGAGTACCAAGACGTATTGTCGACTACCGTAACCTACCGTAATACACCCAAAAACCAAACGGTAGAAATATGGTCGTAAAATTCAGGAATGGACGTTTTCCAGAGCCTAACGTTGCTCGTATTTCTTAACTCAAGCAACTTTTCAACTACATGCTTAGAAGATGGCACATAAATGACAAGCTCGTCACCCGTCTGCTGTATGAAATGTAATTTTATAGTCGAGAGTCGGACGAGCCCGCATCTCTATCTCCACCACTCTATCCTCCATATGTTATTGGAAGACTTTCACCTGTTAGGCCTGCTAAAATTCCACCTGTTCTGGGAAGCCGTAGCTCCATTACGGGTAGTCGTGGAAACGCGAGGGAAAGTACACATGGTCGTTAATCCCCCGAAGTCCGACAAGCGAGGTGAGCGATAACAATGGCGCGCCGAATAGGTCCGCTAATCTTGATCGAGTCAGCACCGTATCGAGAGGAAAAGGCGGACGCGGACGCAAACCATGAGACCTCCCTTGTTCACTCGCTTTTCCTGTTGTATTATAATAGTTTTCGTCTTGTACCTACGTATTGTCGACTACCGTAACCTACCGTATTCCGCCCAAAAACCAAACGGTAGAAATATGGTCGTCAAATTCAGAAAAAGTTAGTCAGGTATTATTGTGGTAAACGGAACTGAAAAAAATCAGTACGCACCTATGTGTTTCTATGTTTATCCGAATATATTATTGTTTTGAAACATATACCAACGTTATTTTGACACATTTTGTTTGATCGATATTTCGCTAGACCATTGCTCAGAGGACTCCAAAATGGTTTCATAAATCATTGTTGGTTAATCCAAATCAAAATACGTTGAAATACAGCTCAAATTCACAAGTTCACAATTGCGTTCGAATATGCTTCAATGCGCCTTTATATAATAATTACGACACTAGGCGCTAAATAGCGTAATGTTTATAGGACCGGCGAAAAGAGTCTGTGTGTACCAGCTATGTCAATCCATTTTTCCACAATAATATTATATATTCAAGAAGTGTTTCATATTTCTTCGAAAACGTTGAGCTAAGAAGTTAGAGAATTAGCAAACCATCGAATAATTTTGTCCGATATTGTACGTTAAAAAGCATAGAAAACTGTTTATATAATATGAATTGGCGACCACAATCCGAAACGAACCCAAAATCGTTTGACATTCTTTAAAAGAAGGGACACTACCGCGATGCATGAACAAACGCATCGCAACCCGCATCCACGATCACATCATTTTCATTATGCTATGCTGTGCACTTCGATCGTTTTGGCAAAGCGACATCTCGTTTCCCGTCTGCGTCTTTCATAGTCCATTCGTCTCTATAGTGCAGTGACGACCGCTAGGATTGACATAATACGGCTGGGGAGCGGTAATCCCTGATCCGATCGAGGTTCGCGATCCCCATTCCTAGTAGAGTGTCGCAATCGCCCCCCAATCGCCCCCTAATGAGCCGCTCTAGCGCGGAGAGAGTGAACGAATGAGATAG
>JACMIF010000655.1:10185-34011 GCA_014805445.1 Diplogasteroides magnus | reverse complement strand
CCAGCTCTCTACGATGACTTTGAAGCGAGTTATGATCGATCGAAAATTATGACGAAATTCATTTATAAAACGATTGCGAAATTTTTTCAGACCGAATCACTACAAGAGGTTGATTGGGGTGCCCATACCTACTTCCAGGAAAAAAATCAGAATTTAAATCGAAAGTTTTCCACCCGGTTCCGAAAAGGTCGATTTTAGCTTCAGCTGAAAAAATAACGTATCTTAAATGCTTATATCCGCGAAGTTCAAAAGTGAAATTGTCAAATAAACTCCATTTTTCCTTATAGATGGCTGGATTCCTTGGTCTTCCATTGAAGAAGACCTCGGAGGTCGATCTCGTCAAGCCGTTCACCACGTACATCAGCACAGTCTACGATACGAAGGATGATGACAAGGCCGAGGTTCGACATATTTACCGTTATTCTCTGCCATTTCGCAATGTTCCTGGACACTTTACCGTTATGGAAAGCCTTTTCTGCCCCAAAAGAAATGCTTAATTTCAGATCGAGGAGGCCGTACAGGAGCTGAACAAGCTGCGTACGAGAGCCTGCTGCCAGCCCCTGGACAAGCATCAGTCAGCCCTCGACGTTTTGACTCGGTTCGTTGCAAAATACTTCCTCCTTTTGCCCTATTTCTATCTCATTAGATGGTTGATTTTCGTTAGCGGTGTTATAATTGTTTAGTGATCGTAGATGCGTCCGTGCCTAACTGTAATTATATGGGTGTTCGCCCCTGTTTTGGCTGTGCGTACTTCCGTTGTTTATCTATTGGGTAATCACCGTGAATACAGGTACTACGACCAACTGGTGGCGATCGAGAACAAGATCATCATTTCTGCAACGCAGAATCCCGTTGTCTTCAAGTGGCAGGACGCATTCGACAAGGGAGGACTCTTCACAAGCAAAGTGAGCTCATTTTTTCCGTTTTTTTCTGTTTCGAAACGCTATTTCCTCCGCTACTTCACTTATTTTCCCTCGGTTATGATTACTAATCTGTGGTTAGTCGGAAGGATAACATTTTGTAACCCTAGAACATCTGCAACTTCCTTTCCATTGAAACTCTGATCAGCCTTCTTATCATTTTGACCTTTGATGACTCATAAATGTCATTGATATTCACTGTTCTTTGCTTAATTTTGAACTGGATCCTTCTGGATTGTTCGATTTTTGTCTCGCGTATAGATGCAGTGACTCATACCAATGTTCGCACCGTTCTTCCCCTTCCGTTACTATGGCCACTTGAAGTATTGGGTGAATGACTGCTATGTCAACATTGTATTGACATTGAACGGTGGCATAATATTGATGAAATGTACTTGGGTTTCCCTATATCATCGAGCCTGTCTGAACTTTCGCACCTCTCTTCCGTTACTCGCGTCCTGACCACTTGCAATGTTGGGTGAATAACAATGAAGACATTTGCGCAAGAATAGTGACATTGTCGGGTGACTTATTGTCCACTTCATAAAGTCTGCCCGAGCCTTTACATCTCTCTTCCTCTCCCCCATTCAGTTGCCCGTTACTCTGTCCACACTTGAAGTGCCTCCTTTCTCGTGTGACCTTGTCGATTCCTCTGCACTCCTTACTCGTCCCTCTCATACTCCGTTCATCTCTCTCCTTCCCTTTCCCTTCAAAAATCAGTAACCATTGACCGGAACGCAAACGGGTGAAAAACAGCGATGGACATTTGCGCCGTAACGGTGAATTGGACAGATGGGTCATCATTCCCCGGCTCAAATGTCCATTTTGCCCGTGGCCTACTCTCTTTCGCCGATACGCACACCACATGGGTTAATGGGAATTGATTGGGTGCACGAACCTTGATTTCAATGTGAGAATTATTGATGTGCCTAAAAATTGGGCAAATCATACACATACTGCAACAGCGAATCACCTAGGGTGATAAGTTGAGCTTTATTGCTTGATTCTCAATATCGGGTAGTTGATTGAAACACATTGATCAACACGTGCGCTCTTTACCTTTCATGAATCATGAACCATTTGACCCGGAACACAAACATAACACAGGACAATGGGAGTTGATTGTGGGGAATGATAATGATCAACCATGCACATCGGTGATGTATTGGTTATCTCAAAATGTTCTTAATTCATACACGTGCTGCCACTTGGATTCACCTGGAGTATCAAGTTGAACAATATTGCTTGATTTTTTTATAATGGGGTGAAAAGGAAATATTGGTGCACACGAGCATTGATCCCGTTTCTGCATTCTCTGAAGCAGTGAACCACCTGGTAATTACAGCGGCAAATTTTAAGCTGCATGGTTAGATAGTAATACGAAATTGTTGTTGATTGAATGTTTATCAATTAGATATAGTTGAACAGCACGAGCAGCAAGGCATATGTGCATTTTGTGCAACAGCAAGGCGCCTTGTAATTTATGCGGCACGTTCTCCTTACATGGTCAGATTGCATCATGGAAGCACTTGACATTATTGCTGGAATATTAACCATCGTCAAAATAGGCTCCATTGACCAGCACAATCTTTGCGTTATTCACGCATTCCGTGCGACCGCGAAACGCCTGGTTTGCAATTGAATCGACAAGTCAGATCGTATCTCGAATGTGTCGCGATGACTCACCAATGTCATTCCTTGCTCTCTTGTAGACAGTGCAAGATACCGCCCTGTGTTGAAAGTGCTCAACTCATCACAAGCGTACTAGACTGAGGAATCATGCACACAATTCCGTTACAGTAACCCTCTTCTCTTCTACAGTATATCTTAATCCTTGATTCAGGAATTAGTCTTATCAAAATTAATGTCATTTATCTAATTCAGCCCTTACAGTAACCCCATGTGCACGCCATTATTACTGTAATCCATTCACAATAATTTATCCCTAATTCAGGCCTCGCTCTCGCTGTCGGATGGAGCGTTCGAACGCGCGGCAGTGCTCTTCAATGTGGTTTGTCTCACAGTAGTAATGTTTTCAAAAAGATAGTGAAGTGCGTTTCTCATTTATCTATATCTTTGCGGAGCAGCTACTGTTGAACATAGATACAACTGCTCCTCTGAGATTAGGCGAATGAGAAATGCAACTTACTATCGTAATTGAAAGCCTAGTTGTAATCTATTGTCCACGGTAATTCCGTCTTACAGTAATCAATGTTATCGTTTCAGGGCGCCCTCATGTCGCAGATCGCCTCATCCCAGCCACTCCTCACTGACGAAGAGGTCAAGACGACCGCCCTGCTCTTCCAGAGGAGTGCAGGTACTGTAATGTTTTTGGTTTTTTAAATGACTGTCCGAAGCTTATCAATTATACTGCTGAATCAGGCTCTTAGTTTGGTAGAGAGACGCTAAAGCACCGGGCTATTTTGGCGAAATGCGGTGTTATTGCATAGGAGTGAAGGCACAGTATTCACCGTCAGTTCAATTTGAAACATTAGTATGAAATTAATCAATTTGAAAAGTTTGCGAATTATATGATGTGGTGGTGAAACAATAAGACACCGTGAAGTTGACATAAGACCTGGACAGTTGCTCCAGAGTACTAAACAAGCACGTTCATGTTGACTTCAGGAGTAGTCTTTTAGAATAGTAGTCAAACACTAAAATACCGGGAGCTTCTGACTAAATACAATGCTATCGCAGACGAGTACGGAAGATTTTTCTTTCTTTTTACAACTTTCAGAATGTATCATTTAGAATTCTGTGCAGGCTTAATATTATGGTTGTGAAACATTATCTCACCGGGAAAAGTAACATGTGCTCTGTTGTTGTATCACAGTGGCCAAAAAGTCATGGGGCCAAACAGTCTAAGTACCGTTAACAATTCGCTACATTTCAGGCGTCTTCGCGAAGCTGCGTGACTCGGTCCTCTCCATGATACCCTCCGAGCCAACACCCGATCTCTGCCCGGACACTCTTGCTGCGTGTGGAGCAGTCATGATCGCTCAGGCACAGGAGTCCATCTACATCAAGGCCAATCGGGGTACGGTAGTCGAATCAGGTCACACTTAGTGTTAGGTCATTTCTCGTGTCAAACATTCTATTACATGGACAGTACATATTGTATCTCTGGCACATTTGTTCATCTATATGGGGGGCAGATTAGGATACTTTAGAACATGAGGTCGTTGCTGTAGGACAAACATCCTGTAGGTGATGTTGTTTTCAACAAGCGTGCAAGAATCTTAAAGCAGGCAGTAGGTTTTATGTAGCACAAGACGTAGATAATCGAATAGGGTTGGTCGATTTGATCATCGAATGATGCTTTGAGTATACCGTTAGATGCAAGTCTCTGTTGAATGAGTGTTATGTGACAGTAGTATCGCAGTCCTTTAGGTCAAACATCTTCTCCCTTATGACCATAATTCATTGCAGACAAGATGAAGCCGTCGGCGCTGACGAAGATCGCCGCGCAGGCAGCCGACTTCTACACGGAGGCACAGAAGGCGATCAGCAAGGACACGGTGAAGGGACTCTTTGAGAAGGTCGGTCAATAGAGTACGCTTGTATCTACGGATAACATGAATGAGACGTGTTGGGGCCCGAAACTAGTGGTCAGAACGGTGACAGGCAAATGTTTCGTTCAAACATTGTCCGAAAAGGTTGGTCAAGCCTAACTAAGCGTAAGCACTGTGTTAGAGCCTAAAGCGTAATGGGACGATGGGGAAAGGGCAAAGTGGCATTTGAGAGAGTTGTTCATGAGGGGAAAAGAAGCCCATCAAGTACACACGACTTTTTGAGATTTGAGTGATGAACGTGACCAAAGTGGGCATGGAACTTGCTGCATTCAGGCCACATGTCACCCTTAAATTGACATTTGTTGAGTTAAAACTGGTCGTTGTGGTAATTAGCGTGTATATATATAAATTTATATAGGGTCAATTGAGTAAATTCTATAAGATCATTGTAACATTTAAATACGTAAATTACGTTTTTTGAAAATCATGTATATTTTTGCAGGAGTGGTACTACATGGTGGTGGGCAAGGCGTTCGCGTACCAGGCCCTCTCACAGCAGCACGCTGCTGAGGAACATGCAGAGGTTTTTATTTTTATTGATTAAAAATAAATTAGATTTTGACCATTTTAAAATTTAATGATTTATTTCAAAAATCAATCACTTTTTGTTTGAAAATTCATATTGTCTCTTTCAGACCCAGCAGATAGGCTCCCAACTCTCTCGTCTCACGGAGGCCATGAAGCTCGCTGACCAGGTGCGTTTGGGTTGGGTGGAGTGCATAAACCACTTTTGATGTTCTGCGAACCGATGCAATTCCCGTGCACATCTATACGAAATTTACTGTTTAAACACTCAGCAATATATTTTCAGTGATATTTCTTTAAAATCTTCACTGATTAGCTAGATACCACTTTCAAGTACAGTGTATTATAGTTTGCTTCCAGTCAAAGAAGTACCTGTACCTTTAGCTAACTTGTGAATCTACTCAGTTAATTACAGAAGTAATTTATTGTCCTTTCAGTGCAGGAAGTACCTGCCTGCCGGCGTGCTCTCTGATCAACTGGCCCTCATGCCCAAGGCGTACGCGGCAGCCAAGAAGGACAACGATTTCATCGTGAGCTTTTCATATTCTTTGACGAAATCGAGGTCAATTTGATTCAGTTGGTCTTATCTCCATTTGCGCATAATTGCAACACTAGGTCGGGAGGTTTATATTGTAGGTGTTTTCTGAACAGCAGGGCCTTCATATATTTGCTTATTTTTTCCTCACGCCTTTACACAAATTGCGCGACACTATACCGCTAGGTCAATGTTATAGATGTGTCCTCGAACAGACTTCATTGCAAGGGAACACTGGCTTCATTTATGCTTTTGCTCAATCTGCAACGGTAGTCCGCGAAGTCTCTTTTGCAAGTTTCCTGAATCATAAGACTTGAACCCGTTAGGTTCCGTTAATTTTCATATCGTTTACGCTGTAGCACAATGAATTCATACTTATTTTTTCGTTTTCTCCAAGGCTTTCATTAGGCTATTTTATTCTTCTTACCTTTTACACAAATTGTGCTACTTTTAACCTCGGGGTTTCTGTTGCAGATATTACTCTGTATTTGTATAAAACATTGGCATGAAAAGATTGGCCTTGTATGTTCTCCAAGTCTTTTATGCTGATTGAGCAACGCTAAACTTCTAGGTTTCAATCACCTGTTTTTGTATGATTTTTCGAATATATGGGGGTCAAGAATACTATAGCTATTGCAAACTGTCGCTTGCAATACAATGAGCGCTAACGACTTCTTAGAGCGCTAACGACTGTTTAGAATACTTCCCAAGTCTCTCACCTGAAGAGTGATGTAGCAATTGCAAACTGATTCATTAGTAACTACCGTATATTACAGTACCACGAGCGCGTGCCCGACATCGCTACGCTGCCGGCTCTGCCCCGTGCTGCAGTGGCCAAGCCGCTGCCCGTCGCCATGCCCATGTCTCCCAGGTTCAAAGGTGAGGAGATGTGTTTTGTTTTTGAAATAGTAAGCATGACTGTTAGTGGTTTCATAACGAAATCAGTTATTTAAAATTCCCAGTAACTTGCATTCACGGAGTTTTTAATAGTTTTTATTATGGAATTCTTGGGCGTATATTACAGAGATAACACTTTTCTGGCTGTTTCTCGCCTTATGATGTTTAACTGTTGCCCATTTTCAACCAATTTAATTTTGTTATTAATGTTTGGAATTAAAGAAGAAATTAAAGAAGAAATTGTTCAAAAGAGCAATTTTCTGACGAAAGCTGGCATTTTATCGAGTACCTGCTACCCAAATCTAATGGCGTTCGGTTTTTTGGGAAAAAATATTTTAAAAATATAATTGACTCAATTTCAGACATGTTCTCCTCCGTGGTGCCCGTGTCGGTGCACAATGCGATGCAGTCGTACGAGGTTTGCTTTTTTCCCAATGGGGTTACCGTAACTCACTCTTCGGGTTCAATCGGGTCAAACACATAGTTGCAGGCTCGCAAGGGTGACCTCGTCGGACAACAGACCGCAAGGATGCGCGAGTACACGCAGCTCATGAACGGGTGAGATATTTAAATTGCTCTTTTTCTTCAAAATGAATGAGAACATTTGTTCCACAATAGTAAAATATAACATAGGAAAAAGAAACTCGTGCCGCAAGAACATCATCTGTTATGGCGCGAAAGTCTGCCATAGCTATTGTCATCTGACTCAATCTAACTATCGATCTCGATCTTACATCGGTCGCAGAGGATAAGAGCGCCATGGACAATTGTGACATTGTGTTTGCATGGCTAATTGCGCGGCATAGGTTTTCGTTCCGCCATCGCGGCGCAATGGTAATTCATACCCGATCTAACGTCATCTTCATCATCTTCTTTCAGCATACTCGCCTCTCTCAATCTGCCCGCTGCACTAGATGACGTGACGTCATCCGAGACCCTTCCAGAGTCGATCAGACAGAAGTCAGCTAAGGTGCGCAGCTACCTTCATATTGAGCCTAATTTTTGAAACATAACCCAACCCGGTGATTTTGGACATCATTTGTTAAACATTGAATAACAAATACATACATCTTTAATTTAAGATCCATAGTTTAGTCTGACCGAGCAGTATAACCGGAATGATTCCGACCCCGATGTATACGAACTCCTGAGCTTAAAATTTCGCTATTTTAGGTGAAACAAGCGGGCGGCGTGGCGGAGTTGCACCGCATGTTCAACGAACTGCCCGGTCTGTACAAGCGGAACCAGGAGATACTCGATGAGGTACGGTAACTGGATTTTGTATAGCTAACTAAATGGTGTCTACGATAACGGTTGCTACTGTGTAGAGGAAGATAAAAACAAGGAGGAATTATTGATCTTGCAGCAGCGTTTAAATTTCTATAGCGATCCTGCGACAGATATTCCGCTGGTATTGCATTTCGCCTAAAATTCATCACTTTACAGGCATCCCGTGTGTTGAAGGAGGAGGAGGCGAGTGACAACAATCTGAGGGCTCAGTTTGGACAGAGGTCAGAATTTTTTAAAATTTAAATTTTTTTAATTATAAAAACTATTTTATGGCCCTGGTGATTCCTCTCATCACGAACTTGCTAAATGTATAGCCATTGGAATGCTTAGATTAGTAGAATGTTCTTTGGAGGAGATAAACAATACTAAGCATAAGCATTTTCAGATGGACGCGTATGAGCTCGCAGCAGCTTACTGGACCTCTGCTGCAGGTTACTGTAGCCAGTGGATTACGGTAATGGGCAACATTCCGTTCAGGAGCTGGGCAAGTACCGCGGCATACTGGCGACCGCCTCCAATGCGGACAAGATGGTGCGCGAGAAGTTCGAGGTCAACCGGGAGGGCATCGAGCTGCACTCGAGGTATGGTGGGCTACAGTAATCCATATAATTGATTGATTTGCTACGGTGCTCGATGTATGGTAGTTACATTAATCGTATCATTGATTGATTCATAACATTCGACTGATGCTAACTATCGGTACAAGTACTTCAGTAATAAATGAATTTCCACCGTCATCTAAATCATCTTCCGTTCAGGACCGAGGCCGACCTCAGGGGCGCCATCCCGTCGCAGACACCGCACGCCGCTTCGTCTGGAGGCGAGACGGTGAAGAAGCTGAAGGGACTCTGTGATCAGGTTAGCTTTTAGTTGCTTTTATTGTTGATGAAAAAACTTTTTCAACTCACGGCGCTTTTATGCTCACTGATGTGTATTTTGGGGTCTATACCAGGAGTATATGATTTTTAGCATTCCAATTTCTTTCTAAAGTTAAAAAAGGTACATGTCTGATACAGCCGAAGAATATGAGAACGACGCTTTCACTGTTGTTTGCCATGTTCATGTTGTACACCTGTTCTGCCAGTATTGGGCGCATGAAAGGGCGAGTAGGCATGAGTCACTAGGTAGGCAAATGACACCGAGTGTGTCGTGATCAGTGGTTGAAAGACAAGAGCGCTATGGACATTTGCGCCATAATGGTGAAATGGGCACTTGAGCCGTGATATAATGACGCCATGTCTGTCCATTGCGCTAATGAGCAAATGTTCGTGGCGCCCGCGTCTTTCATCCGCCATCGGTCATGAATTATACCGAACAATGTGCCGCTAAAAGCACGCGACGTTCATGTGATGCAAAGTACACTAGTGTATCACTGTCACAAATTGTACCGCTTTGTCGGCCCTATGAGTCACAATTGCGAAATGCGACGCTTATCACATACACTCTGACTATGGGGAATGAATCACCCCGTTATGCAGTGTGAATGACTATCTGAGAGATAACATGCTGATTTGGTGCGGCAAGGGGTCAATTAGAGCTCCGGGAATTAATAATGATAATCCGCGAGGGAATCTTTGACCCCGAATTTAAAATGAATTGGTCTTACGAGTAACCAACACGAGAAGGAATGAATACTTTATGAACTAATCTTCCATTTTTAAAATGATTTTAAAATTAAATTAAAATAAGTAAATTCTCGTTGTCAGGTGCAAGAGATCATCGTGGAGCGTGAGCGTCTGGAGAAGGAACTGAAGGCGGTGAACTGTGACATTGCGGGCGACTTCATGCGAGCACTGGCTGAGAGTCAACTACTCAATGAGGAGCACATATCCAAGGTTGGTTTGGGGAATGGTGGTGGTAGTGGAGGGCATTTGCGCCAGAATGGTGAAATAGACACTTGCGTCAACAATTGCACGTACGACTCTGGTAGCCTCCAACTCGCCATTATATCGGAAATATTTATTACGCAGATCTTTTGATAGGGATATGGCATTCACAAATATTGCCACCAACTTTTGACTTGATACGCTCACAATCAAGCATCCTGGTCGCTGTATACTGTATTGTCTACTTTTTTTATATCAATACCACCGTGATCCGTACCGGAGTTGCGTAATCTTTAACCATTATAGTTTCGTGGTCATAGTTCGAAAGGTCATGTTGGCCGGACCAAAGTCGGGTTGGGTCAGGTGATTTTTTGAGGTCAAAACCGGGTTGAGTCAATTCAATCTAAAATTTTCGCAAATAATAGTTTTAAGCTGTCAGATAGCAGAATAATAAAAAAATCACATATAAATGAAGTCTAATGATATGAATTCCACTATTCAAATATTTTGTCAGGAAACCACATCCCATTGTAGGCAGAATGACGGCAATACAAGAAATTCACGTACAAATAGCTCAAATTAATACACACTGTATTCACTGTTATGTCCAAAATTTGCGCTACCATAATCCACCTACATGGGCACAGGAGGGTCTTAGCCCATTTTTAAAAAAAATCATTACGTCGCAGCGAACTAAAATTTCCTCTACATCGAGCAATTATATGAAGCTCCCGAGCTCGAATTTTTTTTACATCATCAAAAATATAAATTTAATTGCGTATTGAAGAAGTTATTGGCGAAAAACGCAGCGACATTGCACATTTGGCGATAATTTATTTGACCCGGTGAGAACTTTCTATTTCACGGATTTCCAACGAACGGTGTAAATGTGTCAGATTCTCAAACCTTGCGAACTCGAATTTCTCCTTATCATTTCACTATATATTCTTACCTTTTCTGCATGGCTTTAGCACTTTTCTTGACATTCTGGCCCTTTCCCTTTATTCTCAGCCGTTACTTACCTGACTTAGTCATTCTCGTACTTCCTTTCACTCCCGTTGTCCTCTATTGCCGTTCAACACTCAACACCGCATAAAGACCATTCTATTTATCATTCCAACGACAATAATTAATGAACATTGTTTATTAACGATAATTTATTACACATATGGCCACTTTTCTTCACAAAATATCCATTTTCTTCCTTCTTTCGTCGCGTCGTTCGGGCACCGATCCTGCAAAAAAACGGGTTGGGTCGAGGCATTTTTCGGGGTCAAAACCGGGTTGGGTATGTGGGTAACCTACGACCCTTTCGAACTATGTTCGTGGTTGCACGAATACACCTGGCTGTAATATATAATAAAAAATCTATTTTTTGCAGGAGAAGATCGAGCAGATCTACGGACCCATCGTGGCCAAGGTCGTTCAGAGCATCGCGAAGCAAGAGGCACTACTGGCTGAGATACAGGTTATTAATTTTCTGTTAATTTTATAATGATTATTGATTCTCTCCGACCAATGTGCTCACTATCAACCTTTGTTGAGCACATTGGTCTGATAGTGAGGCGAATTTTTGTGTTTCTTTTTGAAATGTTGGGACGCGGCCTTCGTAATGATGGAGAACAAAGCTTACGTAGCGCTCATTAATTACGCGTTTATGGCTAACTATAAGATGTTTATGGTTGCAACTTGAAAATTAAGAAAAAAGATGAACCAGCTGAAATATCATGAATGAAGATTGTCGCGTGATTTGAGTTTCAAGCATTCTTTGTATATCCGTCTATTGAATATCCCACTGATAATCATATGAAGTCTTTTTTTTTAGAAAACTAACACTTCCTTCACCGCGGAGAAGTCGAATACCGGCGGTGGAGCGGAAAGGGAGAGGATCCTCAAGGTACAGTAATCCTGGTTCTTCTGTTCAGCCGTAGTTAATCAGTCGATAATACATCCAATCAATAACTTGAAGTTAACTGTGGCCTTTGCAGTTGCTCGCCACCGCCTTCGACTCATTCTTCGAGCTGAAGGGCAACCTGGAAGAGGGCACCAAGGTACGGTATTTCTGAACTTTCTGTCTTTTCCCAATTTGTACCAAATTGGTGTCTGTCAGTTCCCAATCTGTGCACTAGGCTTTGTAAAATGACGATTTCATGCATTTTCCATGCACCTAATTTTCTCGGAGTGTTGTCTATCACGTGAGAGATAGACAACTGCTCCTCTGAGACGAATGAGAAATACACATTTCGGCGTAAAATTTGGATTTTAGAAATCCTAGTATGCATCATTCGGCTTGATTACAGTAATTCACGCAAGATTCATTTGCCTTATGTTACCGTACCCTCTACATTTCAGTTCTACAACGACCTGACGCCGATTGTGGTGCGGCTGCAGCAGAAGATCTCCGATTTCTCGTTTGCCCGTCAGACGGAGAAGGAGGATCTCATGAGACAAGTGCAGCAGAACATAGTGGCTGGTCAGTAGTGTTGAGACTTGACCCTGAAAACATTTTGAAATAAAGTTGTTAGCCTCCCTCCTGAGATTTTATTATTGTTATTGTTTGCCAAATTGTCGCTGTCTGTACATATAAAGCTGTTTATTGCTTTTCTAGTGTAATAATAGTCAGAAAACGGCCATTGGCAATTTGAACTGGCATCCTGATTATAGTTATCGATCGTAGGAAGCCTTTAGTACCGTGTACCAATCTCTGATTCTGAAGCAACAAACAGGAACAGTCTAGGAATTTTGGAATTTCCATCCTCCCGGACTACCTAGTAAAACTTGTTCCAAAATGACAGTTCCTAGGTGTCGCTTAGCCAAATATTAGTACCATATCCCCTTCCTAATACTGATGCCCTTTTCTTGTCAGGAGACGCACCGTCTGTGCCCGGATCCGCCCCTCCTCCCCGTCCACCCCCACCACGTGGAGGCCAGGCCAACCAGCAAGGTGTGGAACCGCCCATCGCACCTCCCCGCACATTCGCGCCCCAGCAGAGTGAGTAGGCAGTTGGGTTGACAGTTTTTGGGCGAATTCAGTTATGTTTCACCAAATCTATAACTTGTGAGATCAGTGAAACATATCCGAATTCGCCTACTAACTGTCAGCCCCAGTAGGCAGGGATTAGATTGTAGTTCGTAGTTTGTAGTCACTGTACTACCAGTCAGACTAGGGTGTCGAAAATAAAATAATACACCCTGAAATTCCCATCCGTGACACTGTAGTAGCCAGTAGACTGGTAGTCAGGGACTAAACGATATTTGGGATCAACTAAACAATTAACCTGGCTTGCTGTACTGATGGAATATGCTGTGCTGTGAATGGCCATTTCTAGCTATCCCTTTTTGGAAATTGGTAGTCGTGTATAAACAATGTATCGAGATTCTCCATTTGAAGATGTTAGTATCCACTGTTACTGAAAAGAATGACTAGTGACCACCCAAATGATACCAGTTGTGATAGAAAAGTGCGCCTTGGACATTTGCGCCACAATGGTGAGATAAACAAATGCATCTACAATTCGCGGCGCAAAAGTTCATTTCACCATTGTGGATCAAATGTCCATGACGCTCTTGTCTCTCACCCGATAACAGCTTGGTGATCTAATGCAGTGGGTGATTGTTTCGTTTGCATGCTGTGATGGATTGGCTCCTTATTTCTTTGCCCATCCTTCTATTCTGCATACATAGACGGTAGACTCAGTGTTGATACTCTGCAGGCGCGCCTCCTGCTGCACCTGCCGCACCGACCATGCAGCAACAGCAGCCCATGCAGCAGTACCAGCAACAGCAGTATCAGCCGCAGCAGCAGCAGCACCCTCCAATCCAGACGATGATGCCCACTCCGCAGATGGGCCAGCCCATGCCACCGCCCTACTACCAACAGCCTGCTCCGTACGGTACGCACCCACATCTACCGTACTTCCAGAAATTCTGTGCGAGAACCCAGAAGCTCGTTTTGTTGCATATATTGTATAGGTATTTGTTGTCAGAACATGCAGTGAAGTGAATTGTGCCCCTGAAGTTTGCACTGCTTTTAGGGCTAATTGAAATTGAATATTTAAAAAGTTTATTTGAACGTTAACCTTACAGGCCAGCCGCAGCCCTTCCAGCAACAGTACTACCAGCCGCACTACCAGGTGGGCAGTTGAGGCAGTTGATATTGCTTGACCTAAATCAGTCAATACATAGGCTGTACATTTATAATCCATGATGAGATCAAATCAATCAATGATTGCACCTTGGATTACTGTATTTTGAGTGAAAATATGCGCATATTTCAGCCGTCCGTCGCGACGCCTTACCCAACGTACCCGGGCGCATACGGCACCAACTACCAGCAGCCCCTGCAGCCTGTCCCTGCGTACTCTCAGTTCCCTCCTCAGCCCTCCTTCAACCCCCAGCAACCCGGCACGGGTGCGCAGCCCCCACCCTCGGCCCCCACTTCCACCAATCCATTCCAGTAATGTAGTGTTATTGATGATTATCGATTGACAACTATAAGGCACTTTGGAGCTGTTGTTGCTTACCAGATATATATTTCAACGTGCTTCTGTTGTGTACTGTATGCCTTCTTTACCTCTCACCACATCTTCCATTTCTCCTGTTTACTGTACTTCTATCTATCTACTGTATTCGCGCTAGGACTCGTTTTTTTTCTTCTTCTGCCTCTAGCCAAATTAGTCTAGCTACTTTATGGATTCGTTACCACGGATTTTTGCTTTTCATTGTGCTTTTTGTTCCATTTTTTCCACCAAACTGACAATGTCCGATTTTTGCTGCTAATTTTATGAATTTACCCTACAAAATAATGTTATCAACATAGTAATTTGCTCTTTGTATTCTCCTCCCCCCTCACAATTACGGTAGCCCTTTGCCTATTATCATACGGTAGCCAACCAGCCAACCAATCGATCGGTTTCTCCCTACTCTACACTTGACGCCAATGTAAGTATTGTATTTGTAAATGACGCGATGTGATGTTATAAGCGGAGGTTCCTCATGCTTTTATCGTATAAAATATTGGAAACCATTTTGGCCAACGAGACAGTATGCATCGAAAATTGTTTGAACTTCTCCGGATGATTTTGTTTATCCCCCAAACGGGGATGCATGGGTTATACACAGTGAAATGCAAGCAAAACACAAGTGAAAATGAACTGCAACTCCGATCAATCAAGACTTGATCCGAGAATCATAGTCAGAATCAGTTCCTCCTCGACGGGCATTACTTGTAGGACGGGCGATCGCAACCGCGAATACAGTGAGCCACGGCGATTCAATCTCAGTCCCCACTAGGGTGAGTAGAATCGGCTTTGCCCTCACTCATGGTGTCTGCCTCACTACCGCCCGGTTGTCTCTAACTGCACAGTGACAACCGCTAGGAATGAAATTAGACGGGAGATGTCGCGAATATACGGCCTCGCGAGCTCGTATTGACCTCGCATCTAATTTCATTCCTAGCGGTTGTCACTGCGCAGTTAGAGACGACCGGGAGGAAGTGAGGCAGACAGGCAGACAATGAGGGCAAAGCCGATTCTACTCACCCTAGTCCCCACTATGTATCGCCCTATGTTATTGACAGTCGCTCATTTCTAGCCGTCCAACTTCATTCCTAGCGGTCGCCTCTGCGAAGTGAGCGAATATAAACCTTCGTGCACACTATGGCATTCCTGGGTACTAAAGTACTCCAGAGATACCGTACAAATAGATAAGATTCCATAGTTCATTTCAATTTATCTAACGAGAGGACAGCAGGCACTTCATGAGTAAACTTTCTTCTTGTAATTCAAATCTTACTAACAGTATAATGAAATATTTTCCCTACGACGACTGACAGATATATGCCTTCAGTGGTTCCCTTGATTTGTTATAACTTATGAATAACATAAGACAACCTTGATGGACAACAGCTCCGAGTGAATCAGACGAATGAAAAATGCACTTTCGCTGCCTTTCCCCACCCTAGTTATAAGTTAAACAGGATACATACTACAAAAATCGATAGATCAATGAACAAAGCTCGGAGGGAGGGTATAGGAAAAGTCGCCGGCAACACCACATGAAGCAATCAATAAACCAATACAGTAATCATCAATACTCAGGCCGATAAGGGATGAAACGAATAGTGGAAAAACCATAAATTCGCGAAATTTAGCACATTACAAATTCCAGCTCGACCGATCAAGGGACACTCATTTTATTCCAAGTACACATCATTTGTTTATCGTGATTTAATTTCTGCCATGCCTTGGGCAAAGATTCCTCTCGTTCTGATTCTAGGGCTTGCAATGTGTAGTAAAGTGCATTTTTCATTCGTCTAATCCACTCGTCTATCAAACGCAGAGGCAATCGCTCCGCGGAAAATGGACAAATAAGAAATGCACTTTACTATTACCGATCTATTATAGAAACGCTATCAGATTCCTGCATCTACTCTTTCTGAAAAAAAGAATAGAAGTGCTGAATAATGAATATTGCACAAAGGAAAGAGGCCATCTTCGACGAAATCATCTCATTCTTGTTGACGAGAATGCATAAACAGATTCCTGTGTCTGTTCTCAAGTCATCAGTCATCACCTTTCCTCCACTCATTCCTCTCTCTTTACCCTTATCCCTCATGTATGCTGATTGCCCTTATCAGTACAATCATTTTCACGAAACACTTTTTGATGACTTTGGGTGAGCAGTATAAATAAAGCGTTGTCGAAATTGTCATCCTTCTCCTGAGATCTTTTATTCTTTATCTATAACACGTTTCCAGAAAAGCAGTTGACATCGTGAATCGCCTCATGAAGAGCATTCCTTTTTTTCTAATTCATAAGGAAACGATTGCCTATCTGCTGCGAGAGACAACCGCTCTACAATGAATTAGAGAAAAGAAATACACTTCGTGAGGCGATTCATAATGTACTAAGTTGACGCAATCAGTGACTTTAGCGCAATTGCCATTCTTCTAATTTCCGCAGAGCAGTTGTCTATCACATGAGAGATAACAGCTCCGCGGAGATTAGATGGGAATGACAATTACACTAAAGTCACTGATTGCGATGCGATGATCCTATATCCAGCAGTTGTCATATTGCAGTGCACCATGCGTTCGTTGTCATTGCTTCTCGTCATCGTCGGTGCATCTGTGACATTGGCAGTGCAGCAAACGAGGCTGACACGAATGGTATGTGTTGGGGTTGACCGTTTGACTAATTTATCGGTTATGTTTCACAGAGAGCATACGGTATACTGAATACCTTCATATATATAGTAGCATTGAAATATATCCCATAAGTAGTCAAACTGCCAACTGATTACCCTCAGGCATCTCACCCATCGTTGGCAGTATAAATTAAATTGAATCGAATTGAGATTTTTTTCTTCATATTCTTCCCTAAATGAATATATATGGTGAAAGACAAGAGCGCCAAGGACCCTGGCGGCATAATGGTGAAATGCATCCTTGCGCCATGAAAAGAACGACAACAATGACGTTCGTGTCCATTTAATCATTACGGAGCAAATGTTCTTGGCGCGGTTCCATGTATTTCACCCGAATATATCAGATATCCTCAAGACAACGCCTTCTGAGCGCAGGAGGCGACGCTTGGGCGGATCACGTCCTCAGGAAAGCAGAGCGTAGACTCCATGCCAAGAGTGGAATCCCACAAATGGTAGGCGCGCTTTTAATTTGTTTATTATAAATTGAAATCATGAAACGTAATTTCTACGTTGTTTTTGCTCTCTGAGATGCGGTTGTGTATGCATTTTACAGACAACTGCATCGCTCACAATCAGAGTGGAGCCATGACAAATGGACTAGGAGACGCACATGCGAAACCCTAGACATTTCACCGGGAACAGCGAAATGTGTGAATATAGGTGAACGACTACGACGACAGCGAGTATGTGGCCAACATTACGGTAGGCACGCCTGGACAGACATTCCAGGTGGGACATCATTTCGACAATCAAATCAAATTATTTTACTATTCTTTCCTAACCCACGTTGCTGCTTCTTTAAAGAAGTGGACCGGTGATAAATGAGGGAGCGGGGAGGAATGAATAAACGGAGAGTATTGATTTCTCCGAGCGGAAACTCCCCCTACTCCTTCTTTAAGGTAGTTCTGGACACGGGTTCTGCCAATCTCTGGGTGCCCAACGACTCTTGCAAGGACCATCCCATCGATCCTTGTGCTATGGAGTGCTATGACTACGGCAAGTTCTTGAAAATATTCGAAATGTCCTGACTTCTTAAAAGTGCAATTACGGTTCCTCGTATCTAAAGTTAAGGGATAAGTAGCACCGGAATTCAGGAATTTAACCCCTTGAGTTAGTGAACATCACATTTGCCGGTACTGCTAAGGCCAGTCTAGGTAGAGGGAACTTCCCAACCGTTTCCGCCATAAGAGAAACGGATGGGAAGTAGCAATTTCGCGGTTACCGCTAAATACTAGGGGTTCTAAATCGGTAAATTTATTGCCATTCTTCACCGCAACCCGATTATCTGTCGGGTGGTCAGACGACCGCTCTGGGGAGAAGAATACCGACAAATTTACCGATTTTGAACCCCTGACCGCTGCCAATTAGAGACCGCCAATCGCACTAGTGCTAATGCGAATGAAATGGGAGGGATTTGAAATGCACCACGCGTGGTGCGATTCATTTTGGTGCATTTGACGCGGTCAATCGCACCATCAATTGCACCACGAATTGCACCACGCCATCTACCGTTTTCCTTTCATCATTTTAAAAATATTTTTGCTAAATATCAACAAACAAATAACATAAATTATAAATGTCATCATCAGTCTCGTACTCGTCTCTGGAATCATCAACAATATCCACACATCCAGCCCGAATTTAAAGAATTTGAGGAGTCGGTATTTAGTCAAATATATAGGCTGCTCTGCAATCTACGAAAGCTAGAAACAATCTCAACTAGAGTGTTGTTAGACAAGATCTGGCAACGAGCAAAAATGTGGACACAAAAGGATTCGAGCTGCGATAAATAGACCATGAACAGGTGCTTTACCACTGAGCCATGCAGCCATTCGTGGGAGTGTCCACACCACAGATCTAGGGAACAATGGACAGGAATGACAACCGCCCGCTGTGTCAGCTCGTAGAGAAATGGTGCGATTCAGCACAAGTCGAAGGAGGGATGAATCGCACCACGCATTTTGAAATGCAAATTCAATTGGCACGGGGCGTGGTGCATTTCGTGGTGCATTTCAACCGAGAAATGGTGCGTTTGGTGCATTTCGCGTGGTGCATTTGGCGGTCTCTACTGCCAATAGCCGACCCTCTTATAACCCAACCGCTCTATTTATAAAACCGTAATTTTATGCGAGAAAGCCCATATATCATTCGTCTAATCTCCAAGGAGCATGTGTCAGATAAGCGCTCCTCAACAAACGAATGACAAATGAACTTTCTCGCATAAATTTACGGGTTTCGAAAGGATAATCGTAACTAGGGATCGCATTTTCGGAAATAAAGTGCACCATTGCCGTCTGTTCACTCATTCACTCACTATGCTGAAACAGAGACAATGAGCCGACGATGAGTAGAAACTACGGTGTCACTGATGGTGACTATATTGACAGCCGCCATTTCGAACCATCTAATTCCACTCCGAGCGTTCGTCACTTACTTCGCAGAGACAACAGCTAGGAGTGAAATTAGACGTTTCGAAATGGCGGCTGTCAATATAGTCACCATCAGTGACACCCTCGTAGAAACATAAAAGTGGCACTTTATTTCCGAAATGCGACCCCTAACCCAATCCTATTCAGTGGTTTGCATGCGAGAGTGCGACCATTCTTGCTGCAAGCCATTCTTTCTACGAAACGCCAAATCCGCAGCCAGGTAATCCTATTTCATTATTATTATTATAAAAGCGAAACATTTTCACCATAAACGCCATATAAATGCACAATCTTGCGCAAATATGAGATTATTGTTATTTTAATTAAAATACTTTCACCATACAACAATTGACGTGGTAACAATTAGAGGGAGTATTGTGTGAATATGTGCAGGCGGGACAAAACTACTGTGGGGACTGTGTCCAGAACCAGTGGTTCAATGATTCTGATGATTTGACTGCCTTGTGGGTTATGTTTCAAAGAGGGTACATCTGCAAATATATAGTAACCTTGAAAAATAACCCATAAAGTATTTTAACTGCCAATAATAGGTGAGAACTACTGTAGAGATTGATATTTTCAGGAACAATGGTTGCGTTGGCAAGCATCAGTTCCACAACACCAAATCGTCCACATATCACAAGGACGGTGCTATTGCTTTTGATGTTGAATACAATTCCGGAGCGGCCAGTGGCTTCCAAGCTATCGACACTGTCGGAGTACGTTTGTCATTTTGGGTTGGAAATTGCAGTGTGAATGTGACACCGAGTCAAAACAAGAGCGCCATGGACGGTTGCGCCATAGTGGTGAAATGGGCGTATATCATACCTGATATATGCCATCAATTGCATATGCTATAATAGTGACGCAAATGTCATTCACTCGTGATACCGCTATCTCATCAAATAGACAAAGGGTGTCGGGCTGCATACCGAAGCGAACACGGCCAATAATCAGAATGAGCGAATAATTCAAGCGCTTGAATGTAGAACAAATTTAAGATTCACATGTAGTGTTACTTGAGAAACGACTTGAGACATTATTCTTAGAACATAATAATCGAGAAAACTTTCTCAGCTCGGTGACATGGGGGCTGGTCAGCTTCTCATTCCCAAAGTGACGTTCGGTCTTGCTGAAGAAGTCGGAGACTCCTTCCAGGTATCCTTTACAGGTGATCAATTAGCGGACACACTTAGATATTATATGCTAGCAATTGCTTTTATTCTTTTTATGCTTCTATTTTATATGTATTTCCTCCTTTTTATGTCACACAGTACTTCTATCATTGTGTTAGTATTCTTTAATCCAAAGGAAAAATATTTTCCTCCATGTAGGTAATAATGATGGTGCACGACAGATAAATAAACCACTGTAGACCAAAAAAAATTGTTGTAGGACGCACCGTTCGACGGCGTTCTCGGTCTTGCCTTCCAGTCCATCTCAGTCAACAGCATGAAACCCGTCTTCCAGGAGGCCATTGATCAGAGTCATTTATTTTTTGCTCATTTGTTTTTTTCATTCTCGGGCTTTTTAGCCGTAATATCAGCTACTGCGTTTCTATTAGAAATTTTCTAAATCGGTACTGAAGTGCATTTCTCATTCGTGTAATTTCCGCATTATATGACTAATGGGAAATGTGTGCTTTACTACCGATTTAGAAGCCCTTATCATTGATTAGTAATCAGATAAATTTCTTTTCTTGCTTATTTGTTTTTTTCCCATTCTCGAGTTTTACTCTGCCGTAATGGCATTACATTTATCTGATCTATGATTGTCAGATGGCGATTCTGCAATCTTTTTACTGAAAAACGTTCAGAACTCGTCGAGCAGCCCCTGTTCACGGTGTGGCTCGAGCACGAGAAATTCGCTCAGAATGTCGGCGGAGGAGTCTACACTTGGGGAGGGGTGAGTTTGAAATCGAACGATATGTGACCCCTTCTGGGTTATGAATCACGATATGGACCGAGTTTTGGAGCAAATTTGCATTTTCTCTCTGTGCTCATGTGCGAGTGATTGTCTATCATTCGTCAGAGACAACTACTTACTCGCACTTTTTTTAATTGTCCAAAACACGATCCCTATTCACGACTGCTTCATGTATGGTGAAGCTAAAGCAAACGCGTCTAAACTCTTCTTCTTGTTTCTCAGTCGCTCTAGAACTAGCCAATTAGTGATGTTGTAAGCAACCGCAAAAATGACCTTACTGGGTAAAAGAACAACTGACAATCACATTTGGAAACAGAGTGAGGCAAATCCCAAGTTTATAATGGCAAAAATGCCATTTTTATTTTTCTGTGTGCGAAACCCATTTCAGGTGGACAATGTCAATTGCGGCCCAGTCATCGGCTTTCAGCCATTATCTTCCGCCACTCACTATCAGTTCACGATGAAGGGAGTGTCAATCGGATCGTTCGTATCCAATACCAAGTATGAGGTGAGTGTCTCGATTTGTGTCGCTCATAAATTCCGTTGACTATTACATTTTGAAATAAATTCTGTTTTTTTTTTGTTTTTGAATTTGCTGCAATTTTTAATTCATTTTCTATCAAAACAAATTTAATTAATTTTCGACTACGCCCCTTTTCATACAATCTCTAATATCTTTCTAAAACAAGAAGGAGACTTGCAGGTCATTTCTTCCACTGGTTCATCCATGCTCCGCGCACCGACCCTTATCACGGAGAAGATCGCTCAGATCGCCGGGGGAACGGTAGTTCTTCATTTGAATTGTCAGCCACCGTAGTAATCTACTCCTTTTGCTCGAGCTGTTATCAAATCGTGGCTGTTGTGCTGGTAGCATAGTATCTGCCTACCATCTAGTTCAAAAGTCACTTTTGATGAAAGCTCGAGCTTAAACATGCTGATAAGTACGCGACTGATCATTTATCTCATGTTCATTCAACAATATGCTCTGGCAGAAAAATATTCTCGACAATAAACCGCCAGCGCAGCAATTATTATTCTGGAAAACCAACTTGATATACCGGGTACACACACTCCATCACGGCTGACGACCGTGCACTCTTAAATTTGCGTGATATTTCGTCGTTTCTCTGATCATTAGCCATGATTTTGAATGGTTTTCACGCTCAACATATAGAGACTGACTTTCAACTCCGTCCACCAGTGGCTATTTTAAACGGCGTTCTTTCCAAACCCCTAAGAGAACTTTTTTCCAGTTCCGTCAAGATTGGAACCTGTACACAGTCGATTGCAATGCCAAAGTGCCCGATCTCACAATCACCATTGGATCAATGCAGATGACTATCGACACGAAGAACATGATCATTCCAGTGAGTCTATTGTTGGCAGATTGATTACATTATGGGTTATGTTTCACAGGGAGTACATCTTCAAACATATAGTTGCGTTAAAAAAACATAACCCATAATGTGACAGTGAGTGTCATTTTGGGGCGAAAGACAACAGAACAATGGACGTTTGCACCGCAATGGTGAACTCGAAGCTTGCGCCATAAGATAAAAAAAACGATAGCCTGGAAGCAATGAAGCTATCAGGCGAGGTGGAGGGAAAACGGCGAACCGCTCTTCCTCGCCTGATGACGTAACTTTAACAAGACGAACGTTCCCGCATGTATCACAATTCGCCGCGAATACACTGTAACTGTAATTTGTGGTGTTTGCAGGGCGAAGACCACTCCACATGCATTGTGGCCATTGAGGGATACGACTCTCTCGGATTCGGCCCCGCGTGGATTCTGGGAACGCCCTTCATCCGGCCGTATTGCAACATTTACGACATGGGAAATAAGAGGATAGGATTCGCCCCATCTCTACAGAAGAATTGACAGTGAAATTGATAAACGTTGCTCATTTGATAGAAGTAATACATGCAAAACTATTATAGGTTTTCTAAATTTTTGAACGAGGAAATAGTGACATGTATATTTTTGTGACACGTGGATTTGTTTGCTATTATGCACACAGTCACCCATTCTTAGTGATTGAATCCATCACAGCTCAAACATCACAGCATATCTTTGCGCAGCAAACACACGAGAGAGCACCATTTGCAAACGCATTCGTCGACCTTCCTCTTCCCATGTTCTTCCATCGAGTGTGTGCTCGTAAATTGCATGAGACATTAATCATTCGTCAAACAAATGTATTCACAAAACGACAAAAAGTATTTTCTGTTTTAAAATGATTTTCAAGAGAGATTTATGCTGTAACATGACTCTCACACATTTTCTTTGCATTTAGGAAATGCATCTATTTTGACGTGTTCACAAATTCCGTTAATTCTCCTACAATACAAAGTAACAACGTGATCGTTTAGTTCGTAACGAATTTCTGAATCATCGGAATGGGATATATAACTTCCTATCTTCCAATCGGTGACTGTAATGGTTTCCCCGTCAATTTTCTTCGTCAATAATTCCATATTCCAAGAAGAATGCGACAATCCGCCATAGCCGTTGTCTAATTTCACCTCCTTCGTCCATGATGATATTAAAGCTCTCTAAAATGAGTCAATTTCTTCAAAGAGAAATTTTTATGGAGTTATTAGGTTGGTGCATATATTTCGGCAACTTTTTTTGAACAATCATATCTTGACCCCGGCGAATGGCATAACCAAGGGGCATGGACTAACACATGGTGG
>JACMIF010000654.1:0-27958 GCA_014805445.1 Diplogasteroides magnus | reverse complement strand
CAAAACATAATACTAACTAGTGGAAAAAATTGGACATGAGTCGACAATTTTGAAGAAAGTTATGATTTTTCGCGTGAAATCGATAAATTTTTCAAGTGAAGTCGTTCAAAAATCAATATCTTCGAAAAATGTGAAGCTAGAAATATGGGGATAGTCTTAAAAATTTAATTCATGAGTACATATATAGAAAAACTTTACTTGATATTTGTAAAAAAATTTTGACTTTTTCTGTACCAGGACCATATCACTTCTATCGTAGACCGCGTGATATATATGTCTACACGCGCGCTAATCTCACTGTTTTGCTGATTCCCATGTTTGTATAATTATTCATCATCAAAAATAATACCTCCACCCCCGATAATACCTTCCCACTCTCATTTCCTTCATTCACTCCCATCTTATCTCTAAAACGACATCAAAGTTCGAAATGCTTATAGTGCACAAGAGAGCATTCGAGTGAGAATAGTCCATAGTGACAAGGCTGACAAATGAGATTCCGGTCAATAATCAATAGTTACAGTATCCCCCCTCACCTCAGGATCAGGAACGACAATGGCGATGAGACAGGTCTTGAGACTCTCTCCGTACACATACGATTGGGCGACATACTTCGATCGAACGTAGATGTTCTCGATCTTCTCGGGGGCAACGTACTCACCCTGCAACATAAATGATATTCATTCATGCTCATACATCACTGGTTATCACAAATGACGTTTCATTTTTAAAGATCCATCATCTACCATGTCAATTTTTGTCATCCAAATTCTTTAAGACCTCATGAAGTTGCAATTCCCCAATAGTTCTTTGTTGGTCATACTCAAATGAACATACCTGTGATAACTTGAAGATGTGCTTCTTCCTATCAACAATCTTGAGTGTTCCCTGTTTTGTCCATCTTCCAATGTCTCCCGTGTGCAACCATCCATCCTTGTCCAATACTTCCTTTGTCATCTCCTCATTCTTGTAGTATCCCTTGAAGATCGTGTGGCCACGCACGCACACCTCCAATCACACTCAGTTATTGATTGATACAGTATACCATAGAAATCTATCGTAACCCTCATTCCCCCTCTGCTCACCTCTCCGGCTTCATCCTTGGCAAAGTATCCGAGTTCGGGAACATCGACAAGCTTGATCTCCACACAGGGAGATGGCATTCCGACGTGGCCAGGGATTGAGTCGCCCTCCATTGAGACCTACAAATGACAACTATGAAATCTACACGAGATACATTCATGATACAGGCATTACTGTTGTCACGTGACAATATATGGTCATCCAATGGGAGTCAACACCAAATCAAACGATCATTTTGACATTTCCAAGTGAATCTCTCTCTCTCTCAAGCTTCTACAGTAACAGATAACAGAGCGAGTGAGCGAATCAACTAGTAGAAACCCTTCTTTCACCGTGCATTGACAGTTGTTCTCACCGTGCACGCAGCTACACATTCAGTCTGTCCATATCCCTCCACAACAATACATCCCATTGCAGCACGAACGAAAGTGAGGACATTCTCTGACAGTGGGGCTGATCCAGTGATCATCAACTTCACACGACCTCCCATACCTCAATTAGAGACCATTCACGTCAATGAAAGGAGAACACAACGAACCTTCTCGGATCTTCTTGAAGACAATCTGATCGAAGAACGAATTGTTACGAACGATGAAACTGCAAGGGGAACAATCAGATATATTCACCCGTCAGATTCATGTGGCACATTCCCCATATTAATGACTGGTGAATTTGAAGGCGATTGTTCGGCAAATTTTATTGCAGTACCTTGACAACTCACTTGTTCAACTCGCGTGCCTTGTATGCAACAGCCAGATCAAAGAGGGCACGCTTCAGTCGAGACTTGTTCACTTCGGACATAACCTGCACATCGAGACATTTGAATGTCAACTAAGGCAAGCACCGTACCTTGTCATATAAACGATTGAGTACTCGTGGTACGACAGGGACAACAGTGGGACGGAGTTCCTTGATGTCTTCTGCCAACACTCGTATGTCTCCACGGTAGAAGCCAACACGGGCGCCCACCTCAACAATTGACATTCATTTTTGTCCTCAACCCACGATTGGTACTAACTTCTCAAATTTAGTCACGGGAATTAAGGGGCATTGAAACACAATTTCAGCTGGTATGGAAATGTAAAATAGTTCTCACCATGAAGCAGACACATTCAATGAGTCTCTCCAACATGTGGGCCAGTGGCAGGAAGGAGATCATCACGTCCTGCAACGAAATCATTGAGTACTGTAGCTGTCCCAGTACCGAATCCCCATAGTATCCTCACCACGTACCGAGTCAATGATGGCAGTCTTCTTGAAGTAAATGAGGGTAGTGGCATCAGCGATGACATTTCCATGTGATAGCATCACTCCCTTTGGTGTTCCAGTCGTTCCGGAAGTGTAACAGATGGTGGCAAGGGTTGAGGGAGTGGGAGGAACGTGTGCTGGTCGAGACTAAAAGGCCATTCTTCATAAGTGTATCTCTTCCCTTTTTCATCCATTACCAACCAACAAGAACAGTTTGTCAGATATAGCAACAATGTAACTCGTATTCACCTTTGCGTGTCTTCCCATCTCCTCCAATTGATTGAACGAGTACACCCTCACGTTCTCCTCAAATCAAATCCTTCTTACTCTCAGGTCTTTCAATTCGCCCACCTTGGCAGCAGCCAGTTTCAATTCCTCAGTCACTTCCTCCATGACAATCAGAATGGAGAGGGAGGGACACTGTGCCTTCTGCTTCAGGAGACCTGAACACAGGGATACATCACTGATACCTTCTAGATACACGACCACTCGCGGAATCCCACTCACCGGAGGCCTTGGACACAACGTCACAGATGACGATCTTCATTCCACTCTGGTTGATAATGAAGGCGCATGAATCGGGACCGAGTGTCTCATAGAGAGGGACGATCACGTTCGAATACGAATACGTGGCCAGTTCAGTGATGATCCACTGCAATTTTGAATGTCAATGTTGCAAAGGCTTATTAGCACTCCATTTTGGAAGTTGCTTTCACATCGTGCGACGAAAAAGACAGGTGGCAAATGAGTCTGATGAAGTAACGATAGTTAACATCCTCTTACCTCAGCCCTATTCTTGGCGTAGATGCCAATGAAGGTGTCCTCTCCAGTGGGAAGTCCGAGTTCACGGAAGGCAACTCCGACGTCATCAGAACGGGCGAGGATCTGCAACGATCACACTATCTTCATGTTACATCAACCAAAGACTATTTTGTGCAGCGTACAATGTAAGAGGCCGTTGAAATTTCATTGTACGTATTGCAACACAGATTCATATCAACCAGTCATCATTCCATTTTCCCATTAGACAACAGCAAATGAGGCCATATTAACAACTACAAATGTCTCCCATCTATGATACAACCATCCCTGCATAGTGATAAGCTTCCACAACAATCTCTCCTCTCCTTCTTTTCTCTTCTTGATTGGGTTGAAAATGTGCATAGAACGAATTCCCGTTCATGCTACCAACCTTTGACCACTGTGTGGCTTTTCTTTCTAATGCGCAGGGGGAATGGATGGAGTGTGGCATTCCCTCTCTATCACCACATCAGACCACTTTATTCCCCCTCCCGTGTCCACCAGAACAGAGGGGGGCCAAACAGAGAACATTCATATTCCAGCACCCATCACACCATTTTTGAGAATATTTCTAGATTCAATTTTACAAATGCATGTGATCACCGAAAGTCGCACCCCCCAGAGACTCTTATCAGTCCTAATTCCCCAATGATCCCAATTCCATATTTTTTACTGTGCAGAATCTGTCTGCTGACCATAGAGAAAATAAGAATGACCAAATAATCTGTCTACTATGCATAGTCACCTTCCCAGGAATAACTGCACGTGGTTTGACCTTACCGCAAAATCAGTCCCTCGGTTGGTTATCAGGCGATTATGCAGGCTAATCTCTGTGGGTTGAACAATAAGAAGGACAGGTCTAGTGGTCACAGCAGACTGATGTGATGAACAATCAAGAGTTGTACGTCTAATTGTAAAGCACAACGAATTAACGACCCCATTTACAATCGATACATTTAGCAAGCCCAGTATCGCCCTAATCATTCGTCCATCTATCAGTCCTCACCTCATCATATTTGATCCACACGTATGGCTCGGATCCATCAGACTGCTTCACTCTCTGTCCCAACATTGGTCCATTGTTCGATAGCCTCGCACCTCGTCGAACGCCCTGAAAGGTTCAATTTATTCTTCTAAATATCACATGGACTTGTATCCTACAACGTGATTTTCTTATATTTTGCCAATCATATCCGCTCTGCGGCAAATTGTAAAGAGATGGGTGTTCGATCTTACAGTGTGGAGGGTTATAAATCATTCTTCTTGCAATGGTGTCCAAGTGGACTTTGTTCGGCACGTTTCTTGGCAGAGAAGATGATGGGTGAGGGGGGAGAGGAGGGGTGGTCAATCTCCCTTCCCCCTAAATGACCTTCGACATCCCTTTTCTCACTCTGTGCTCCACTACCAATCGCGTGTGTATCTCCCACTTACTGTTTATACACCGACTTCCCCCACCCTCCCCTTCTCTCTTCCTCAGAATACTTTGTCCTTTCTGCTTCTTCTTCTCCTCAGTGTTGCCCTTCTATCTTAGCAAGTCGAAACCGGAGGAGAAAACACGTTGCAAGTAGAGTGACGCAAGTGTCACGAGGTGTTCCATGAAGAAGAAGATGATGGAGAGGGGGCAGACAGAGGGTAATGGGGACAAAGTACGACCCTTTTTGCACGGTATATCATGTCAGAGGGGGAAGGTCTACGTGAAGGTGAGATGAAGACTCCAACAGTTGTTGTGATAACATACTTCGATGTAGAGAGAAGCATCAACGACCAAAGGAAGGGAAGATTGTGACGTCATGAGGGTGTGAAAAGGCCACAACAACCATGTCCCCATGTGTATCCACCCTCGTGCAAGACACTTTGCAAGGTAAAGAAAGAGCACAACACCAGATACTCCCCTCCCAACATCAGATACATCATACTGTCATTCTTAAGGGTCAGACCATCAATGTCATCCTGTATTCACCTGATAGAGAGTGGTGGCGTCCTCATAGAGATGTTTCATCAGATCCTTCCCTTCAATGTACCTCGATCGACGAGAGCCATCCTGTAATTCAACCATTCATACACAGTCCCACCACTTCATCCCTACTCATTTCCCCTATTCCCGAACCAATATATTTGTGTGTGGGAGGTTCCAGGTTTTACAAAGCTTCTCCCAGTGGAAGAAATAAGTGATGGGATCTCCCTGGTGTGTTGCTACTAGTCAGTTGTTGCTTTTCGGAAGGTACTGCAATAGAGAAGAAGAAGATGCAAGAGTAGTAATGAGGCAAGAATCACCCCCCGGTACACTCCAATAACAACAATAATCACAGGTAGGCTAAGTTGCGAATGAATTGATAGGAGAAAGAAAACATTTCGTTCGCGAGATATCGGTAAACTAATTGGATACAAAAACGCGGCCAAGGTCTGTCTGAACACTCGCGAGATACAGTGCATTTGAATTGATGGTGCAGCGTTCCATTTGAGAAAGGCTGTCAATACAGTTCAAAAGGTAATGAAACCGGGTAAAAAGCTGGATGCTGAGATGAGAAGTAAATCCACTTCCAACCCGAGGACGGGTGGGTGGTTTCACTGAGATCACTTTCTTTTGAACAATGTGCCCATAATGTATCATCAACTCACGGGCATTTTGACTGTCTGATCCTCTGGGTCGCATATGGCGTCGATCTTTCCATGGGGACGGGAAGTCATGTAGTATCCGAGTCCCATTGTCACTGCTGCAGCTGCGCCTGCAAATAACCAATTGTTATTCATCAACAATATCTCCTAACATTAACATTCCTATAAATGACCATTCATTCATTCACATTCCCAAAGACGGCAGATTATTCATAGCAGCTGTACTAACCCCCCGCGCAAAATCGAGAAGAATAGTGCACGAGGTCTGTGCATACAACACCAAGAAGCACCTTTACCACCCAGTGGTAAAACTTTTGCCATCGCTCCATCTCATCCCAGTATCCCGATTGCCTTACTTGCAGCCAGAACTCCTTCGCGAGTCCAGATCATTGTCGATAGAACGGTCATCGTTTGAGTGAGAAAGTGAGACCACTTGTATGAGGAGACCGAAAGGGCACACGATATGGGACAGGCAACACCAAGGGGGACTCCTTCTACTGATAATGTTGAGATAGTGTCACTCCTCTCCCTATCCTCTCACTCCTCCCACATTCTCTCTCCCATGTTCCATACTCTCTGTCTCTCTCTATTCTAACCATCACCCCATTTCCTTCTTCTTCTTTCTTATCTCTAGTTCGCACGATGATCATCACTACAACCAAAGTGTTGCTTCTGTTACTGCTTCTTCTTCTCTTCATCATTTATCTTCACTGGACCGTTGGTCCCTCCAACCTTTGCTCCGGGGGCAATCATTATCATTAATTTGCCTCCGCAGAAGCAATAGAGAGAAAAGAACAGAGCCACTCCGTTGACTAGTGGATCAGACTCAATTCGATCAAGAGCAAATTAGAGAAAGTGGAAAATGGGATAAACCACCACAAATTACTGCCGAACTTAGTGGTTACAGCGTGATGGGTGTGATTGCACGCATTCATCCAATGATGGCACAGAAAAGAATGGAATCGGCAGAGGGGGAGATATGACAACGCCTCGTTTACCATTAGAGAAATATCTCAAGAAGGGAAGTGAATTTTGGCCGTAGTCAAGAATAAAGTCGTCACGACCAAAGAAGAAAAGCGTCACTTTGCTTCCATATTACTGAGTGAGCCACTCAAGAGAAAAACAAAGTGAAAGCGCGAAAGCAGTCATGTCTGTGCGTGTGGGTGGCAAGGAGCCGAGATAGCGGCAAATTCTAAAGTGACGTCCGCGGTCGGGTGATCTCACCATTGTTTTCACATGGACAATGTTTCAAGATTCATAGTCTCCGGAAGGTACCTTATCAGGAGAACTGATACAGACATCCTATCAACAGACTTTCATTGCAGGCTACCGTACCTTTAGAAACTGAAGCTGGACGAGACCTCCGATTTGTAGAAATTTCCATGTTGATGGAACACCCAATTCGCTACTGATAGCCACTCCACTAATTTATATATGGGGTGATCCTGTGTATGACATAGATCAAAGTCAGTGCGACCAACGACTGAAGGAACAGTGTGTAGCAGTGTTTTGCCCTATTTTCTGCAACCTTCTTTCCGGAAAATATTTCCTCAACAAAAATATTATCAACGCACAGCTGTCAGCTCGAGTGTGTGTTGTATGGCCCATACAGTATGGGATACCCTAATCATGGGCAGTATTAGTGTCCGAACATGTCCCTGCTGGATGACCGCAAAGAAAATTGATTCTATTCTAGTGTAATAATTATCATTTTCGATCTGCAGGGTGGCCCTCATAATTTTTGCAGAGTAACCGTGATTTAGTCGCGATCGTACTCATGTCTGATACCGTACCGATAGAGAGAGCAGAGGGAAGATGTCCACCGCCGGTGCCTGCACTGATGAAGTGCTCCACGACGTCCGACACTGACCTGAACAATCAACTGTTAGTCAATCAATATTTGCATAGTCCAATAATAAATTGTATTTTAACACAACAATAACGGGTTCTTTCCTGGGTGCTAACAACAGGGGGTGTCGCGTGGTGCATTATTCAACAGCCCACAACGTCTTTAGGCCGTTGGAAGACGTTGTGGTGCACAAAAAGCGCGTCATCCCTAGAGAGCGTCACTGCTTGCGCGAACGGAAGAGCGGAAATTAGTGGAACTGCTCAGTTACATTTCAATTGAATTATGATAAATATCTCTGGTAGTAAACAAGGGAATTCATCGAAGAGCGCCGAGTAGTTGGAAAATCCCCTCTGACACAAGGCAAACACGCGTAAAAAAGCAATCTTCGGGCGACGGGAGAGGAAGAACAGTGCGCAGTCTCTCGAGTCACAATGTGGCCCTTTATGTGTGCGTCTGCCACAAACTCCAGAATGATACAACGATCAAACGGTTGGGAGGTAGACCACCCAATGAGAAAGTGGTGAGAGTCATGGGGAGAGTGGAGAGAGGAATGCAGTGGATACAAGAGTACCATGTGGAAATACCTCCAATGGAGAAAGAACAACTAGCGCTTACTCACCAATTCTGAGTCATCATCTATGCCACGTGGAGTAGCAGATTGAGATATAAAAGTAGAAGGGAAGGGAAAACAACCAAAGTGTTCAGGAGTTTCGCAATTGGATGTATCGCATGGGAAAGACGAGGCTTCACTGTGCGATGCAGTAGTCGTTGTAGAAGGAAATGGGGAAAGGGAGGGGGGAGAGAAGGAGAGGGATAGAGAGAGAGAAGGGAAGGGAAAGGAGATGGTGGTGCCCCGGGCTACGAGACAACGAGAGATCGATGCGCAATGTGCATTAGATGAGAGAGAACAGACAGAAAGACAGACAGACAGATGTTTGAGGGGGATCTCTCTCCTTCTCTTTACAGACTACTGCCTGTAGTGGGCAGATATCCGATTGACTTGTCACGGGATGATAACGATCAATCAAAGCCGGATAGTAGAGTAAAGCCAGATAAGTAAGATGAAAGAAGATAGTGGACGAGGGCACATGGGGGTAGGGAGCGGCGTGTGTTGCACCGGTAAACATTCTACAAGTATGACACAGCTATACAGACACGTTGCGAAAACAGCCAGATGACGATCGTATAGAGGATGACTCAAAGAGTCACAGTCAATGAGAAGAATGGAACAGAATGAAGTTGGAGGAAGCACCATGATAGTCACTTGTACAATCATCCCCTTGCAGTTTGCGCGAGTGGTTAAGGGGAAGTGTCCAATATGATCTACTCCCAAACAGACAATGCCCCCCACTCTGTACCATCCACTTCCCGAAATAATCTGTCTTGAGAGGAAGTGGACATGCCGATTGCAAGAGAGATCAACAACCACATACGAGACTGGGGAAGCACATGGCAACGGGAAGACTGTTGATATCTTTCCCTCCCAGAGATGACAAAACAGTTCCCGCAAGATGAAATCAATGAGAAATCAGCTGGCAGTGGATCTATGATGAACTGTTGTGACAAAGAGTGCATCTTCTTCTTCTTTGCACTGCCAATCAAACAAAGCAAGAAGAGTGATGGGAGATAGTGGAATGACTCCACTATTCAGGTGGTCTCTTGTCAGCTGTCAACTAGAGCAAACCCATTCAAGCAGGGCAGGGAACGGGTTGGACAATGCTATTTGGACGTGCATCGTTTCAAGGCAGACTATCTTCACAACTAAGAGTACCCTATTTGGAGAATTCCATGAAAAAGGGGCCAAATCAACCATTTAAGGGGTCTTCAACAAAAAAAAACATTCACGCTCAGAAAGTCAATTATGTACAACCGCCTAATGCAACAGGTTGTCAATGTTTTGGGAGATAAGATTAAGGTCAATTGTCCGTCCTGTATGAAGAATTGTTTACCTCGCCTGCCCCTGAATCCAGGACGACGATTCTCTCATCATATTAAAGCTGGTTGAGGTTCAATCGACGATGCACTGCCAGAAATGTAAAATGTTCTTGTAAGTATATAGATCTTATAAAACATACATAAATATTTCTCGTTACATTTACAACCAAGAAACATAAATACGAATCGATTCTGCACAACAGAAATTCTGTTGCAGCCAGCCACAAATGCAGTGAGTTGGTTGAATGTTGTTGCTTCGCCAGCTTTGTGTAGCGATGTTCGTGAAAAGTCGTCCATTTCTCTGGTACTGCACCACAATTGCGTAACGCCGCTGTGGAGGCACAAAAGAATGACGACTTTTCTTGCTTACTCAAAAGGCGGTTCTTCTTCCTACACGGCAAAGCACTATTCAACTGCAGCATTTAACACTACTTTTCATTCTTCCTTTGTACATCTTCCTTGTCTAGCGCGAATTCGCATGCGCTTTTTAAAAATTTGCAATCTTGTTAAAATTGATGACCCTTGAAAGAATTGCGTCACATTGGTATTATGGCGAGCGATAACATGCCCACGCTTAAAAACTGGACGTGAGAGATTACAGCGATGACGTTTCACACAAATGTTGTTTTCTACTATCCCTCCCGTCACCATCGACATGCACTGTCAGCGCATTTCCATTCCTTTCCATTCCTTTAGGAGGTACGAACAAAAGAGTGACCTGAATTACTCCAGTTCCTACCTATTTTTCCCGAGCCAAAAATAAAAGATACCTTCGCGCTGCTGCGCCATTAGGTATGAAGCTAAACGAGATTGATTTTTACTTCCGGTACGGGATATTTATGCCGAAAGCGCCGGAAACACGATATACACGCAAAAATCTCTTCAAAAAATTGCGAGATCAGCGCAAAACCTCAAATCGCGGGAGAGAGCCGAAAATCGAGCTCGAGATCTAGTTGGCAATGGGCCAAAAATTCCATTCTGATATTTCTTACGGTATGTTTGGGCAGTCAATTTTATTGATTGATCGGATACGGTAATGGACATTTCTCAAGTTTCTAGTGTGCTCCGCATGTTAATTGAATATTCCAAGTGTTTTGATCCCTATTAGTTTTTTGAATGGTGCTCTTGATCAGGGATATTGGCTCTTGAACCGATTGTCCTGTTTAATATCATCGCATTTCGATTCCCCGAGACAAAACGGGCGGAGAATCGGAGCTCCCTCCCCGATAGATACTCTCTCTTTGTGTGAATTCGCACGCGTTTTGATCGACAGTCGTATTGGAAGCTCTTTCCGCCTCCACGCACACAATTGCGATGCAAGCAAGGAAGAAGCAGCGATGGGAATGGAGGAAGGAAAAGGATAGTGGAATAGATATGACATGTTGCTCTCTTTTCTTCCTCTTCTCCCCTCCCTTGTCCAGTTAGTCTTCTTCTTCCACCATCGCCTGTCACACACACAGACCGTCTGCCTTGTGCATTTCTCCCCTGCGGGCGCACACCAACTAATTCCCGTTTGTCTATCTATCTCCCTTCCCTTCTCTACCCTCTCTCCCCTCTTCTCATCCCGTTTCTCCCTGCCTTCTCATTCCCTTTTGATCGACAGCTATTCCTGAATTTGTCCCCCTCTCTATCTAATCCGCCTATCACCCAACCTCTTCTCCTTCTTCGTCTACTTTTGTAGTGGTAAGCAATTGGAATGGTGTTGTAATCATCACTCCTTCGTTCATCACTCTCCTCCTCTCTCTTCTCTCCAGGTGTAATGCATGAATGGCCCTCTCGATTGTGTATCTTTTTTCTGTTTTTCCCCGATCGCTTCAACTTAGGCGAAGAGAGAGAACACTTGGTCCCATTCACCAATCGATTAGCCTTGCTAAGTGGATGTATGAAAATGAGCGCGTCGTGTGGTTATTCATTCGCGAGTATGGCCTCATGATTGGGTTTTGTCTGATCAGCCGACGGTCGGCCTTCCATTCCCCCGTCCATCCACTCACTGTATGGCCGGCTCGCCGTCATCGTCTTGCCACTCCTGACGTGAGTCTTTGTCTGCCACTCTGTACTCTCTTCCGATCCCGTTGACTCTCTTTATCAGCCTCCCGCATGGTGAGGCGTGTGATGGGCAGGAGAGGGAGAGGGGAGGGCGGTAGTTAGACATTCAAACAAATATCGTGACATCGCTACGTTGCAGTTTTGAGCGCGCAGCCGACGCGTCGGCTCTCCATTCATTATCATGGCCGAATTTGTCGATGGATTCGGATCTCCACCACAACCAATCGATGTCTACAGGTAGAGTTACGACCATTTCATCAACTTGAGCCATTCTTATGAAACAAACGTTCTGAGATAAGTGGGGAACTTTGGGGGTTCTCTTATGTGAGAAGCAATGTGTATGGAGGGGAGGAAAACAGGTATTGCATGGGCAAATGTTGCCCCCTGAGGGGCGGAAGTAGGCGAGGACACGTATGAATGTGTATCATCTGCGCTTTTTATACCTCTGCGACTCACTTTTTGTATCGTCTTCGTTTTGTGTCTCCCCCCATACCTGAATCCGGTCGGAAGGTGAACTCGCCAAGGCTTTAGAAGCACATTCTTCTCAATCGATGGTCACAGCGTCTTGTTCTTCTTGTGTGTATACTGTTCGTTTTGTCAAGGGTGTGCGTGCAGTTCTCAACAGAATATGGGGCTATTGATGGTCGATGGAGATTAATGGGTCATTGTTATGACCTTTTCGTTCCTTCCTCTTCCCCTCTTCCTCCACTTAGTCGTAGAACGAGGCAATTGCATAATGACCATTCCCTCTCATCCTTACATGGAGGCGTCCCTCGTAGTCCCAATGACGATCCTCTCCCACTGGCATCCTTCAATTGGCCTTTCGCCCTTCTCCAACCCATCCCCCTATCACCCTCTCCTTCCCCTCAAATGCCACACTCCCCGATTCAACGTCACCACATATTCTGCCCACACTCCACTAAAGGCCTTCTCGACATTTGGAAACATTAGAAGGGACAAAATGGAGAAAAGAGGAATGGGGATTGATTGATGAGAGGGAATGATTGGCTGTCTTTGCAGGCTGGGACGATGTCCTGCAATGGATGCTGTTACGGGACAAGGTATACATTCTATCAAGTGTCTAACATGTATAAGTGGGAATACACTCGAGTAAGCACTCACTACAGTCTACTTCCTATTTTGCCTGAAGCGGTAGTGTTGTACGTGATTGTGCAAGAGGGAGACATACATCCTGTTACTGATCTTAGTAGTGTTAGTCATTCGTCGCCCAACGAAGACTGTCTGTGTTCCGTTGACTCAAAGAGTTGGACGGATGAATAGAAGAGAGTGCAAGGTAGTGAAAGACACAAAAACATGTTGGGAGACAGAAAGTACAATCGATGTTCATCACGTGTTTTCATTACGTTTTCGTAGTTGGAATGGGTTTATAGTCACTTCATCATATTGCATAATGTACACGAAACACTCGAATGATTACGAAAGCAACTTGATCAAAAGTGTATGCTGAGAGGAAACTCACCGTAATTATCAGGAAGGGACGAGGAGTACGTGGTGGCAGTGAAGTTGACGGACGAATGCGTGGCTGCTCTCACATCTGCACATCGAAAGAAGCAGCGACTTAAGCTAACTGTTGATAATAAGGTAGAATGCTATTTTGATCCTGATCTCGTATTGATCGCTGACTGGTGAAGATGTCATATGGCATGTCATAGATGTTAGATGTATGTCCGATGGACGTTAGATGTCATAGATGAAGATGGATGTCATAGACGTTGACTTGTGAAGATGTCATATGATTTTGGAGTGATTATGAAAGTAAAGACGAGATGGAGAAATCTATATATAGAAAGCGCCAAAAATAAGTAAGGGAACGACAAAGGAAGGAAGTAAACATATATGGACTGATGTTTCGCCACTAGGTTATAAACAGTCTTGTAATTTGTTTGACTTTGATCATTGTGTGATATTCAGGGTGGCGATGCTCTCGTAATCGGAGACACGACATTCCGTTTCTCTCGTCAGAGACAGGCCGGTCCTCCCACTGATGCCATCTACCAAGTGGCTGGAGTCGGATTCAAACCAATCAATCCCATCGAGATGAAGTACACGGTATGCAGTGCTTTTTCATGCAGTCAGTACCTACGCAGTCTTATTCAACGATCATTATAGACTTGGGCCTTAGTCCCCATCGATTCCTCCGTGTTACCCCATTGTAGAGGTTGCACGGCATCAGCAGTTGTACACCTTCGTGTTCAGATCCAGGCGACGGACAATTCGTTCGAAGAGACGCGAGTGAAGACTCAGAAGTTGATGGAGGAAGAGAAGAGCAGAGGGGCCAAGGATGTCAACATGTATGTTAACGACGTTTCGATATTTCTTTGGAGAACTTTTTTCTTTCTTTCTTTATTTTCGATGATGTGATTATTGATTTGATTGATTTGTCGTTTATTGATTGATGTATCCTTTCAGGGGCCGTGGATCAGCCAAGAAGTCTGGTGGATCATCTCTACTCAGTGGTCATGGTTCAGCAGTTCACGTTCACCGTGCAGGAGGGGGGACTCGTATGGGGACTCCCACTCAAATGGCAGGAGGATCACTTTCTGCCAATGCATCACCCAATACGGTAAGCGATTATCCTCACACTCAATGATACTCGTTCACCCCATGTGGACACCCACTCACATTGTGACAAAACATATTGCAATTTACATTTCTTCCTTGTCCATAACACGATTACGATTATTATGATTTTCGAACGATAGACAATGATAGTTTATGAAGAAAGATGTGTTCAGGGACCTGGAGCGGCCAATGCTGGTTCGTGTTTTCTCGTTGAAGCACTTGTGAAGGATATCAACGTCTTATTGATTTATACAGATGAAGGATTTCATTATTGATTGATTTGTATGCTTTCAGCACGGTCGACCATGATGTCAGCTTCGATGAAGGCCGATCTGATGAGGAAGAAATTGAGGGAACGAGTCATCCACATCGTTGTCACTGCAAGGTGGGACACTTTATTCTAATCGGAAACATGGCATTTGGGAACAATCTCTGAGTAATTTTAAAAATATATATATTTTAGTCTTAATTGCACAATCGTTTCGGCATGGTCAATTCCATAAGTTATGGACCATGACGGTCTTACCAAAATGTCACGTTCATCTCTAATGACATTATTTTATAAATTGTATTCTTCGCGCTTCCTTCTTTCCTTCTTATTACTATTGTGACGAATGCGTCCAATATATAAGATTGAATCATGTTGTTGCAATTGCATTCTTTCTCTTTTTGTGCGATTGCATCAAACTGCTTCCATTCACTTTCTCATGAAACATACAGTATGCGGGTTTATGCGAAATGTAGAAAACTCTTTCTGAACACTATGTCTGTCCCTTCCATTCAACACGTATAATGAGCATTGTGTCATCGATAAAATGGCCGATATGAGCGACACGAAGGGTCGTTTACGCAGTTTTGCGCGTGATACACCTTCATCTCTCCTCTCACTCTGACCGGTATGGGGTTGAAGTTGTCCCATGTGAATGAACCCCGCCATCTCATAAAATGGGATTGCCACCCTCTTTCCTTCGGCCATTGACTTGCATTCATTCGCCAATCAAAAGGGGTTTCACTCTTCCTCTCTACCCATGAATAGTGATAGTGTGGGTGATCGATGCGTTTGGAATGCTGGTTTAAGGGGGAAAGGGAATGATGGAAGAAGAGAAAGAGAAGGAAGAGTCTCACCATCTATATCCCATGCACTGTCAAGGATATACATCACAAGAACTGGGATCCGTCGATCGGATATGTCAGCACAAAGCATCACCCACAATGGATGGGGGATTAACAGAGTGGTGTGAATCACATCGAGAATTGAGGGGGGGGGGGAGATGTCAGTTGCCTTCTCCTACTATAGTCTCTTTTTTGATGGATTCTTGTTGAACGGACGTGATCGATGGCTCCTTTTCCATTGTGTCCTCCTCCTCCTCCCACTCTCTTTCCCACTGACCATTGTTTGTAGAAAGGAAGAGAAGATCATGAAGGGAGAACAGAAAGGCACACGAAAAGAACTGCCGATTGTACTGTTCGAGGGAAGGGATTGGGATAGAAAAGGGAAGGGAAATAGCCTTTGATGGGAACAAGGACAATTGTACTCAAAAGGGAAGTGACGCTGGTAGTGTCTGTACTGTATACTCAGAAACATAACAATGATTGGACAGATACATTAAGAAATCTGAGAATCAATGAGAAGAATGTTCAAAGATATTTAATGCATTCGAACTATAAATGCTCTTGCTGCTCGTGGCGATAGAATCATGTGCTAACGTTATGGTCGTCGTATTGCTTGCTACACAAGTGTTACTTATTTGAATATGAGAGTTTCTAAAGTAGAACGGCTTCCTAATTAGTATTGTCATTGCAGATACAAGGACATTGAGGAGATCATTGGCCGATTGAGGAAGGATGGACTTCCACATGAACAGGACAGCACCAAGGCCATTGAGAACATCATCTCTGAGGTACACTTTGTCCCCCCCCCTTTTTTAAGGGTTATTAGACATTTTCATTCTCGGGGATGTTGAGAATGCACACGTAACCTAACGCGCTGCTGGTATAGCAACTCTACATAGGCAAGCTGGTCAAACATAACGAAGTCACTCTGCAGATCGAATATTTTCATTCTCTGAAAATAGCAACTTTTTGCGATAGGAACTCTGCGACCCCTTCCTTTTTTAATGGGAGTAATTGTGCAAGAAATTTGTACGTGCTCTATCGATGTATTGTTGCAACTCTCGGTTGATCTTATGCATGTTTCATGCGCCAAAGTTGAAAGGAATATAATTAGCGGCGGTAGGCCGAGTAAATGACATCTGAATGCCTTCCTTCCAAGAATAGAGAGCATTTCGATGATGAAATATCCCTTAGTAGTTTGACAATACGACGATGCAAAAGTATACAGTTGTTGTGAAGCAAGAGAATGGCCTCATCGTGCCGTTTTAATACGAGAGCGAAGACGTTTATGGGAAGGAATAGAGGGGAGAATAAGGGAGATTGAAGAGGGAAGGGGCGGGATGTAGACTGCTGAATACATTAGTCATACGTCGAGAAGGCTTCTGAATAGGCAAACATGAGACTCCTGCTACAGTACTATTGTTCCCCTCAAGAAATGGTTCTATTCCCTTATCTCCAGGTCTCTGAGACAACGGAATCGGGAAGGATCATCCTCAAACCCGCGTTCAACTCTGAGGTTGGTCCGTTGACGTAGTGGAGACTCGTTGACTTTCTGTTATAGTAGTTAATGTAGTCTTTATGATTGAATTTGTGTCATTCAGGTGAATCCTCGTTGGGCATGGTTCACTTCTGAAGAGAAGGCATTCGTGAGGCAGACAACTCAGGTCAGTCGTTTCCTCTACTTTTCTCGCTTGAATAGGTCTGACTCTTGAACGGAAGACCTCATGTTATGTCTGAATATTGTTCACCCTATACTGCACCAAGTTGATCCTTTGTTTTGTGATAGTAGTCGGTCTATTCCATCTTATCCAGTAATCATAAGATACATGCATCACTGCCTCATTGCCACTTACGTTTAGTCACGACCAAATTATGGTGAATTAGAATCGTCACTGGGGTGTGTGACCATCAGATATTATGAAGCTTCGTTGTATGAATGTTATCGGGGCGCATTCTCATTCCCACTGTTCATCTTCCATGCAGTAGACGTCTATAATTGTCAGGCACATGTTAACCTTGAATACCTTTGTGAATGATTGCCCCCTTTACAGAGTGCCCACTCTACCTCTACCTCCTTTGCTCCATCCCGCAAGTCCGGAGTCGAACGAATGGTTGCTCCAACTTCTGGTCTGTTCTCTTCCATTCCCGTCATCCTCTCCTCGAAAACATGACTTTTTGGAACGGACCTTTTGGCACTAACAACTCACGAGATCGGAAACGGCCGTTCCAAAATGTTTCGTTCCCCTCTCCTCCCTTGTCTTCCCAATCACCCAATTGGCCTCTGATAGTCGAATCCTTTTGCAGTCGCAGCCGATTCTCGTCCTCCTCCCAGTGAACGATCCTCTTCTGGGATGAGCACCACCAGCAACTCTCCTGATGGAGGTAAATGAATTCTCGCAACGAATACACGGATTACTGTAACTCCTCCTTTTACAGTGCCTCCTGCGCCTGTGATGTCGAGTGAGAAGAATAGGGATAAGAACAAGGAGAAGGAGAAGAACAGAGAAAAGGAGAAGAACGGAAAGTTGAAGGATGTCAAAGTGAAGGAAGATGTACAGAGGATAATTAAGGAGAAGAGTCCACTGTAAGTATACATCTCCAATCGTTTCCATTGCCATTCTAAAGCTCGAAATGAGTCTGAATCGATTCACTTATTGTTAGTGAATTCTATTTCTTTAATTCATCGCGAGCTGTTGCCTATTATCTGCGATAGACAACCGCTAAGCATCAATTAGAGAAAACGAATACATTAAATAAATCGATTGAGACTCATTACCAGATGACTAATTGTCATCTATTGAATACCTGACAATTCATTCGTTCAGTGTAATGTCTCCTCGCGGTCCGACGAAGAGAAAAGCTCATACGGCCCCTGAGAAGGAGAGGTGAGACTCTTTGTGTGACTGTCTTTCAATCGCTTCATCTTTCAGAGGCAAGGGCCCGTCGTACGACATGAAACGACCACGCGAGGAATCCGCGAGTCCTCCGGAAGATCCAATTATGGCGAGTGTTAGTGGAGTGAGTTCATTCTGTCTCAGTCCATTTGTATAATAATTGCTATTTGATTTTGTCTTTTTTTCACGGTACGATTCGGTCTTTGTAGCTCCTACATGTTCAACACATGAAATATTACATTGCAGAAGCGCTTCGGCTCCTCGTCATCATCGTCTTCCTCTGCCTCTTCTGTCTCTTCTGATCGTCCTCCCATCCGTGGTACCTCCACTTCTCCTCCCAATGCCGTCTCCCTCTCCAATCCTCCCTCTCCTCTCACTGATTGGACTCTTGTCTATCCTGAGGTATTTTGTCACTCGTGATTACTGTATTGATTAATGTGCAGTTGACTCGAATGGATGAGGCCGATTCGTACTACGCGACGTATACTTCGTGTTACGCCGAGTACGCGGAATGTTATGCCGGACTGCAGGTCAGTTACAGTAATCAACACTCAATCAATCGATATCGTTGCAGAATGTGGCTGAGGAGTTTGCCGCGCTGGAAAGGGAGTTGCAGTCGGTGCGGGGAACGAGAGAGGCCGCAGTGGTGAGTGTCTTGCAAAGAATTTATGGGATACTGTAAGACCCGCTCGGATCGTTTCTCAAATTTATATTTAGGTGGAGCAGCGCATTCAGGACAAGTATTCGCAGTATGAACAGAATACGAACTTTGTTAAGGTTAGTGGAGTTCCGGTTCAAGATTTTGGTTTTCAACACGAATGTTTAGATGCGTGCTAAGCATGCGAACCTCCGGTGCAAGTTGGACGTGATCAGTCGGCGACTTGAGAACTGGGAGTCTGTAGTTTCCCGTTCCTGAATGGATCAAGTACCGTATCCTTCCAATTCGAAGTACAGTATCCCAGTGCTTTCCTCTTACCGGCACAAAGCCCCTCTCCCTACGGTGTCCAGTTGTTGCCAGTACAAGTAAATCATACGTAAATGTCCCCGTTTGAGCCAATAACACTTACAAACACAAAAATATGCATGTCATGATAGTGAAATACGCGTGCTTTCGATGTTTATGTGTGATATGTTTCGTGCCTTGCCCCCTCTCTTCCCTTAGATTACCCATAGTTGTTCTAAACTAGGCTATCACAGGTCTTGCAAGGAAACGCCCTGCTTTTAGTGCTTTTAGTGTGCTTGAGGGTGCTTTCTCTTATTTGTTGCAGGTTCTGTAGTGTGGCTCAGAGACGTAGTCGCTTCCCGTTTATCGATCGCTTGTAATAGATTGTTCCTCTATAGTTTGTAGTCTGCCGTTTTAGCTGCCCTTCACTTTCCCCCCTCTGCTTCATTCCCTTATACCTTCAACACGGAGGATTGTCGCATTTCCACACTGCAATCCACAGTTCCCTGCACTTTTCTTAGCCACACTTTGCATCGAACAAAATATATTTATAATATCATCAAATGTATTTCTATTTTTTTTTCTTCTTTCATTTTCCTATTCTTCGTTATTTCCTGAGTATGATAATACGAGGCATGTTTTCCGTAAGTAGCCATTTCATTCAATCGTCCATCATTCTCTTTGTGAGATTGTAAAGTATAAGGGTATCGTTCATTGTAGGGTTTCTTAATCGGTATTCAAATTATATTTCTGATTCTTCCATTCTCCGAGGAGCAGTTGTCTCTACGAACGATTAACAATCGCTCCGCGGATAATGGAAGAATCAGAAATGAATTTGAATACCGATTTTGAAACCCTAGTTCGTTGTTAGGGAGCTTCCCGTTATAGCCAATGCTTGCCTGCAGTTTGATGCCATTATTACCGGGAAGATTTCAATTGCAATTACTGCCTTCTAACTTCAGAAGGAGAGAGAATGATTAGTATCTGCAATTGAGAATGTTGTCGGTGATTGGCATTAGATATGAGCATTTGCCACCAATTTGAATGCTTCCGTTGCACAGTTGAACAAATTCCAGGTGATCATAATCAACGAATATCGATCGATTGTCTACAGTACCCCCAGTGAGCATGATAAGATCACAATCATCACAAATCCTATTCCTTCTCCCATCACATTGTATTGCTTTCTCCCCTTGAGTGGTCTAGCCAGGCGCCCGTCGATTCATCACTCGTTCCATTCCCAATTAGGATACAATCACAATCATACAAACGACCGCTTTCTTCTCTTGTCTTACTTTATCTAGGGTTCGTGCCCTTTCTCCGGGAATTCATTTACTGCTGGTTCGTTTCATGTGTGACGTGTGTGTATTCCCCTTTTCTGTGATTTGTCGATCCGTGGCTGCCGCGCACTCGCGTGTTATCTGCCTTTTCCCATTTTATATTACGGTATCTACCTTCTGTCAACACAGCCGTAGATTCTTCGCCTCCATACAGTTGCTAGCCGGGTAAACTTGTGCACAAGCCAATTTTATTCGTTTTATGACACAACACCTAAAGCAAACAGAAAAGACAATCAAGAGAAGCTGAAAGCTTTCTTTGGTCGCAAAACATTGGCCTTAAATTCGTCCGACGTCATTATGTTAGACGGTGGCCACTGAATGATGGAATGTTCGGGAAAAGAAGAAGGGATGGGCGAACCTGATGGACCACAACCATGTAACCCCTAGCTGGTCGATTCTTGGAGGCGACTACGTTACATGCTCCATGACGAGTTCTGAACCATTGTTGCTCCTAGAGGGAAAACATGAATACGGTAGCCTACGTGTAGTCGTTAATGAATACGCCGATGCCCATTCTTTCCACTGAACGCCAGACAAGATTGGTGAAATGTGAAGCCCTGATTCAAGAGCGAATTCTGACCTCCCGGATGATCAACAATCTCACCTCACAGTCATTCCGGGCCTACTGTAGTCGTAGTAGCGCCATTCCTAGAGTACTGTAATCGGGAAAAGGCGGAAAACGTCACCTCATAAAATGCTTTTGCGGCCTGTCTGGCCAGTTCAGTTTCTGTTATGGTATCTGTGGCCCAGATGAAATAGATGTTTTCTCCTCCTAAAGGGAATTTCTAGGCTACGGTAGTTGAGTCATAATACCGTCTCTCGAGTGATATAGACACTTGTCATTGGAGAATGTCGAAAGATGTCGTGCCCATTGAGCAGCCGAATTATCGAGGGCCGGATCGATCTTAGAGATCATTCAAATGGATACATAGACATCATAGAAGAACCTTCAATGGAGGAGCATCGTGAAGAGATCGAAGGAAATTGTAGTGTTCGATTAACTGAACGATTCTCTTGCACAGTCATTGGTATATCATGAGTCAATACCTGCTTACGAAAGGATGACATATCGAAGCATTGAGATGCATTGATGAGAAGACAAACGAAGAATACTCTGATGCCTACTGTTGTTGACTGCATGGCTGACAATCAGCGGATTCCCCATCCGATGTTTTGTCTTTTATATGTTCTTCACTGTTTTCATTCTGCGATGTGGAGCACCAAAAACAACCATCTTCAACTTGTGATGTGATCCTTTCGTCATCAGGACAACATTGTTAGCACTTTTGTTTTTACAATTACCACTAATCTGTACTATATTCAGGATTTAACTATTTGTGATTTTCCTGCTTTGTACGGGGTTTGAATTCAGAAGCGAACCGAATTTTGATAATCTTAAAAAGTTGTTCGCCATGTATGTTTTCCCTTCTCCTTATCAAATCATCGCTATCGATAATTGGTTGTCATGTCTGTCACTTATTCCCCCACTCTTTCTTGATTCAATCAACACTGCACTACTCAATTATGTCAACTGTTCCAATCATCACAATGCCACAATTAGTTAAGGCAAATGAAATCCTAAAGTTCATTCCGTCATCCTGTATTCTCCAACGCGCGTTCATGTCTACGAAATGGCGAACAACTTTTTTTCGCCATTTCGTAGACATGAACGAGCAAATGAGAGAGCAGAGGCAGAATGAACTTTGGGATCATCAGTCACAATACAACGAACATTTACTGTTCAAATCATGAGACCGCGAGGAATTGTATAGTTTTGCAAAAGAGGGTATAAAAGCTGCACACTCCCTCATTTCGTTCATTCCCCCTTCCTTCCCTCACTCGAGATGGTCGTCACTCGGTCCCACTCATCCAACCGTACGTTGTTACAGTACTCCGACGAACATCCAATACCGTATCCTTCAGCCACTCATCATCGCTCTTCTCGTTCTGAGACCAAACACACGGACAAGAAGCCTTCTCGATCGGAAGATGTTGATAAGAGTGTACAGAGGAAACCAAAGTGGGAGAATGAATCCCTTCATTGAAGAAGGATGTTCATTCAGGAAGAGTCGACATGAGAAGATTGCCAAGTCCAAGCGAGAATCGTATGAGAGTACAGACTCAGAGGGCAGTGACAGAGAGAAGAAGTACTCATTGTCCCCTCTCATTCATTCACCTTCTCTATTCAGAGTGACATTCTCTGATGTGGAGGAACTCTCCGATGCTGGTAGTCCCGCCCCTCGACGTGTTCCTCGTCCACCAGCAAAGAGTGTACTCAAGAAGGTCCCCAAGCAGGAGAAGGACGAGGTACGGTAGTTGAGCGACAACTACAATAATCCTTTCGATTCAGATGTCCGTGACCTCTTCCGAGGTGTCATCCGAGTCGGTGTCTTCGGAGAAGCCGAAGGCCAAGGTCTCAGTGGAGAAGCCGAAGACCAAGGTTCCCATCAGCGTGCGGTCTCATCGTCGCAAGTAGGCGCCAACCAATCAATATGATACTGTAACTTTCCCTTCAGGAGTTCGCGCCATGTGCCAACCCGCCATTCGAAATCGGTGAAGCCTAGGAAGGATATCCCCACCCGTTCCACCAAGCATCATGGCTCAAAGTCGATCCCCTCTGCTGAGAAATCGAGGAGGGAAGGAAGGGAGAGGATCGCAAAACTGGCTTCGATGTACTAACCCCATCAATTGATACTAATCTAACCCGACCCATGCGATCGTCCCAATACTGATAAATCAGATTCTAGTCAAACTAACTTCATCTCATAAACACACTATTGAAGAGATCACAATACAAAATGATGTCATAACGTAACAAGAACAGAATGAAACAATTGGGGGGGGGGATAGATCGATGGGGGATAGGAATCTACAGTAATCTTCTATGAAAGATCTTGTGGATAATTAATATCTAAAACAACATTCTATACTGCATTTAGTCTATAACAGATTGGGGCGACTTCAGTACTGTGTAACACTAGTACTAGTAGTACTGTAAGTGTACCTGACTAATGTTGAACAGCAGCCACTGCCTTCTCTGCAGCATCATCCAGTCCATCTGCACTTATGACTGAGAGTCCACTCTCACGAAGAAGACGACGACCCTCATCCACATCAGTTCCTAAAGGGAATACACTCTTGATGAATGATACAGGCAATGAGGAGTATTTGAAGTGGCTATCATGTCAGACTTAAGAAAAATATAATATTAGTTTATGTGTTTGAATGATGTAAATAGTCATTCTTACCTTCAAGTCTGACTACAACGGGAACTTTGATTCCCTCTCCTCCTTTGAATGCATGAATGAGTCCACGAGCGATGTTTGCACAGTTGAGAATGCCACAGAAGACGTTGACCAGCACACAACGAATCTACAAAAGTATACCATATCATGTTGATTCGTGAATACCAAATTGATTCCCCAAGTGCGGGTCATAACCCACTTGTGATGTTTGAAAAACAAATTGTCCCCCATCAGGACCTTAAAAAAGAAGCAACCCCTTCACGATCCAGCATAACATAGTTGAACTGTGAAATAAATCATTGCAGTCACAAATTGGGAAATACATTGTGCAACGCAGCTACAAATCACACTACAATGAATACAAGTATTTCTGCTGTATTTAGCAAGTGGTTATATACCATACTTTTCGAAAACCGACAACAATTCATAGTGCCATCGAATGGACAATTCTCTCCACGAACATTTGGATCAGCAGTCACGATGCGGAATGCGTGTCCCAATTGCTCGTCTGTCACAGATCCTCCAATGTCGAGGAAGTTCGCAGGACGACCACCCTTCAAATGACAACAATCACATACTGTAACCATATCTCATCAAGGGTCTACTAGTTCATAAAATGACACTCTAAAGTATAACTGTAACGATAACCTACCGATGATGGAGCTTATAAAACAATATATCATAACAATAACAATATATAATTGATTTTGTAAAGTTGTCAACTTACTTTACATCTTAGGCTAGTAGATGAAATAAGAAAAACGAACCTTGATTGAGATTGCATCCATGGTAGCCATTGCAAGGCCCGCTCCATTCACTGAACAAATCATTTACTTGAAAAAAGAGTGGATAGCAAAAAAATGAAAGATATAAATATCCCACCAAGACAAGCAATGTCTCCATCCATTCCAATGTAGTTAAGGTTGTGCTTGTGTGCATCAACTTCTCTGGGATCCTGAGTGGACATTCTGGCTACAGTAACCCCATCCTAATAACCTTTTCCGAAGTGTCCTCCATGGCAAAGATCTCCTGTTGTCTGAAGGCGGCGTTGTCATCGAAGTTCATCTTTGCGTCCACACAATACACTGCAAAATGGAGAGAAAATAATTTAATTGAAAATATTCTTGTTTCAAATATCATAATGTAATAGTCTAGTCTTGTCAAAGAGCAATATCGCATACCTTGTTCGTCTTCAGTCTCGACGAAAGGATTGATTTCGATTTGTGTCGCATCGACTGTCAGGAATAATTGGTACAGCCTCTTGATCTCCTCTGCTGCCTGTAGAAGCATAACATATACATTCATTTGAAACTTTCAAGATTAGTAGCGATCGAAACATACTAGATGTTATCTAGTATATTTCACCTGTCTATAACTGTATCATGCATTTTTGTAGTTTCTTATTGCTTAGTCATCCGGACTGAAAGCGATAAATCTAAATCAATTCAATCACGAAACCTCCTTATTACCGTATGATAAAACACTGATATTGTACCTTCATCTGCATTGTTCCCTTGAATTGAAGATTAGCTGCGAGTCTGAGTGCCTGTTCATCCGTGATTCCTGCTTTAATGTCGATGGGCTCCTGAACAGAAGAACGGTATACGGTAGTGATGAGGACAATAACCTTGAAGATAAGTTCGGGATGCTCATCAGCAGTCTGCTCTATGTCCATTCCACCCATGGGGCTTGCAACCTACAATATGTGAACAAGTAATGAATAGTCTATACATGAAAACACGAAGGAAGAAACTTCCAACACATTGAGACATAAGAATCTTCAAATTTTAGATAGGACGAACAAAGATTGAATGCTTACAATAACGGGCCCATTGGTTTCCCTGCACATGAGGACTGCCAGATATGTCTCCCTCTTGATAGTGACGCCTTCAGCGATCATCACCTGAACACACATCGGCAATTAAATAATATCTGATCTGAACTGCCTTTTCACAACAAAAACATTTAAAAGGGAATGGTGGAAATACGATAAATTGTTGTGGGCCGACATAACAAGAAATTCCTATTTGAAATTAGGTAATTAAAAAAGAGAACTAAAGATGCCATACTTTCTCAACGAGTACTCCTTCTTTCGCTGTCTGCTTCGTCACCAACTTCTTTCCCAGCATTTCCCTTACTGCGCAAAGTGCGTCAGTCGGCCTGCAAAGGGTTACGGTAGTCATAAATTCTTCAAAGGGCCAACTCACTTGTAACTGATATGCACACCACCAAGGTTAGCGGGGCCACCAATGAAGCGACCCTGAACATGCATTTTAAGCCGTCTCGTCAAACGAAAGATTTCAAATTAGAACAAAATTGGGAACGAAATTAACCTTTCCACGACCGCCCGCGAGAATCTGCGCCTTTACAACGTATTCAGTGACTTCTGGAAAGATAAAAATATAACTTTGTTGAGAAGAAGATACAATTGTTAATTATTGGCACTCACTAAAATCCTTCAACTTCTGTTCTGCTTCCTGCGCGGACTGCGCCAGAACGAACCTTTGCACGCTGAACAACAAAGGATTTGATAAGAACGCGAAGAAAAACGAACCTGCACCCGTGTTTCTCCAGAATTCCCTTGCTCTGGTACTCCTGCATGTTGAGAAGCCGGACCTGCGTCTGCAAACAAGGGATTTGAAGAAATTAAGATTATCACGTAGGCGATAAAACAGAATAACTTACTATTGCGAGGGGATATGCACGTAGTGCAGACAAGTATGAACTTGCTACAACCCGACTGAGCATCCTGAAACAACAAAATGCAAGGAAAACGCGCAGAATGTGGTAAATATTGAAAGCAACGAATTTTTAAAAAAATTACGATGGATGATCATGATAACGCTCCAGAAACAGCGGCAGCGATAAAATACCGTAATTTGTCTACAGTTTTGGTCCGGTGGAGCGCATGCATTGTCATAAATATATTTTTGACAAGGACAAAAGAAAGGGCAAATTTAAACTGGAAGTTATAACTTGTAAGGGCATTTGGGCATGGAAGGGAAAATCACGTAAATACTTCTGGAATACATCAGGATAAATCTCGTCGAGTTCCCATAGAAAACATAGAAGCTTGCGAAAATGAACATTACTTGTATAATTTCCCACTTGGGAAGTCTCGTTGTTAAAATCATCGTCTGTACAATTACTATCAGCATTATTATAGGAAATGCATCGTCAGCCTCGAATACAAAGAATAATCTCATGACATCTTCAACTCATTTGGATAAAAGGCGCCAAATGCAGACACAACTGCCCGTGTTCTAATCATTCTACTAATCATGCCCAAGCTCATAGTTTCCCTGTAGTCCCTGATTATCTGCTTTCATACATGCCATCCTCTCTCAACTTCATCTTCTCATAGGACTGGCCAATCTGTTTCTCATGTGGACAGATCTGTTCCCAGCCATTCATCCCATAGTCAAGCTAGATAATGTGTTGTCAGTTTCGGCCTTGAGTGCGATAAAGTTGCAGAGGAACAGCGTATATATAAAGAGATCATAGTTGAAAGAAATGAGGAATCTATGTCTATATATTGCAGAGGAATCTGTTGTCAGATGCATGTTGGAATTATGATTGATTTACTATCTATCTACATGGAATTCTAAATTGGTAAATATGAAAGTCATTCATCTAATTCTGTCGGAGCTGTTGTATGTGCGAGCAACAGTAAGTTTACTGCGTTTGGTCTGTCACGGACTCCGTTCGTTCGTTCGTTCATGGGTCCATCTGTCACAACGAACAACCTAATAAGTATGAACGAATGATTCACAAATTCACGGTTTTCAGCTCCACTAGTTCCAGTTCCTTGAGTATCATTATCGGGTCAGGCAATTGAACTATGAGAAGTTCGATTGACATCCTTCTGACGTTGAAGATGTTGCTGAACTACCCGGTAAACTTATTGTTGAACAACGAGGATGAAAATATCCACCATTTATCGGCGTGAAATTGATTGATAACACGGAAAGGCCGATGAAATCGAGTAATGTAAATCTCTCGAGAAATGGTGAAAAGTGAGTGGAAGGAGGATATGTACACAGTGAGGAATATCAATTGAAGGGAGAATCAGTCGAGGGAAGTGGAGTCTGAAAAGGAGAACAAGGGTCACTAAGAAATGCTCGTGGTTGAATGAATAACAAGTTGGAGGACTCCAAATAATGAAGAGAATTTGACTATTCAGGAGTTTGTTTTCAATTCTTCGGACCTTAGATTGTCCTTTCATTCAAATTTCTTCAGTTTGCTTCCACTTCGATGTTCCT